>JACEFZ010028385.1:220000-302500 GCA_014155875.1 Cepaea nemoralis | reverse complement strand
TCCGGTTTCAGCACGCCACTGCCAATCACATGTGTCATGAAACTTATGTCCTCATATCAAATTTGGACTTTGGATGGCTTAACAGTTAGGTTATGTTGTCTCAAGCTCCCAAGCAAGGATTCTAATCCTGCCACATGATCCTCCATGTTTTTACTGAACAGGCAAATGTCGTCTATATAATTGATAACGTCGTTGCGTCCCTGTAACAGTGTTCTCGTTATCATAACAAACGTTGCCGGTGAGTTAACTAACCCGAATGGCAAGTAATTCCACTGGAATAACCCCTGTGTTGTGGCAAATGCTGTTAGTGGTTTTGGCTGTTTCACTCATGGGTATTTGCCAGTACCCTTTTGCCAGATACAATTTGCTAAATTATTTTGCCGATGATATCTGTGTAGTAAATCGTCAGTACAGACCATGGGCTCCGGATCCACAATAGTAATGTTATTCAGCCTTCTGAAATCTATACATAATCTTAGATTATTGTCTTTTTTCCTAATGACTACCATGGGAAACGAGTATGGGAAGTCTAATCTGGAAATTATCCCCATTTTCAGTAACTCTGTTATCTCACTTTCTAACGCTGCCCTATAATCATGTGGGATAGGGTATGGTTTCACTCTAATAGGTTTTTTGTCGCGTTTTGGGGAGGCCATGATAACTTTACGGTCAATGAATGTTTATCTGCTTGGTTGCTGTCACCTTGAAGTGATGGTACTGATTCACGTTTGCCGACAAGGTTAAAAAAACGGTAATGAATGTCCAGCGCTTTAACTCTGTTTAGCAAGTACTTTTGTGCAGAGAATTTTGACCACTCTTGCGGTGACGGCCCCAGATAGTTTGTTACCAAATGTTGCCAACTGACTGGATGATGATGACACACGAACATAGAAGTTTCACCAGACACTAAAACACAAAAAGTCGCAATTTTCCCTTGTCTCAATGACATAGAGTTCTTCACAGCTGTTCTAATGTTTATACCCGGTACCGCAGCTGACTGAAGTAGCCCGGCCAGAATGTCAACTTCCGCCAGGGATGGATTACCCATTAGGCAAACAAGGCACGTGCCTAGGGCACCAAGCATTTGGGGGGCACCACAACTCCTCAAGAAAAATGTGTATATTGTCCCGGTAGCGTAACTGAATGGCATAAGCAAATCGCAAATGTAATATTGAATCGCACATTATTTAACCTTGGTCCCACAACCCGGGGGTAAAATACCCTCCACCCATTTTTTTTATTTTTTTTTTGCTATTTTTTGTTATTTTTCTTCAAGTTTGTTGGTGCTATTTTTTGACTTTTCTGGGATATGTTTGTGCTACGTAACGCACTAATGCGTAGCGACAAATTCACTTCCGTTTTGGTCTGCTAGTGAAAACAATTGTGAATAGTTCTAATTTGCAGTACTTACGTGAAGCTTGCAATATTGATTTTTCGAAATGCAGAGGTCAGTCCTACGACAACGCAGCTAATATGTCTGGTGCTACAAGGGCATGCAGAAAAAAATTCTAGAAGAAAATGAGTTTGCTATATACATACCCTGTGCTGCCCATTCACTAAATCTGGTAGGCAGAAGTGCCGTTGACTCTTGTTTAGAGGCAGTAAACTTCTTCCATACAGTGCAACTGATCTATACTTTTTTCTCAGCTTCAACCAAAAGATGGAAGATTCTGAAAGGATGCCTTGTGAATGAAAAGCTGGTAAACTCCCTTTCCAATACTAGATGGGAAGCACATGCTGTTGCAACTGAAGCCATTCTAATGTCTCATCCTCAGATTATAGAAGCGTTAGAATGTTTACAAGAAGACCAGTCACAGAAGGGGGACACCAGAAGAGAAGCAGAAAACATTGCAAAGAAGATGCAAGAATTATAATTTGCTTTCATGCTTGTCTTTTGGGAAGAAGTGTTACAACATTTTCACAGGGTCAGTCAAGCTCTACAAAATGAGCACGTGAAATTGAAAACCTGTGCTGATTTGTATTCTTCACTAGCAGATCACTTGCATGAATCTAGGAATGAATTTGAAAGATTTGAAGAAGCTGCAAAAGAAATAACACCAGGTGTGGATTATATGTCAACTTAGACCCGTAATCGTAAACGAAAGACAGTGGTCATTGATGGTGATGCCCCTGAGGTATCTCAGAATGCCAGAGACAAATTTCGTATATCTGCTTTCTACACCATTGTTGACAAACTTGAGACAGAGATGAGTAGACGAGGACAGGTATATAATGATCTAGCAGTTCGATTTTCTTGTTTGGTCGATGTACCACAAACATCTCAGTATTGTGAAGGACTAATAAATGCTTATCCTGAAGATCTGAACAATAATTTATATACTGAACTACAACAGTTCCACTCATATATTCGCCACAAGTTTCGTGCATCAAAATCTGACAACAACACGTTCAGTCATGCAGAACTCTACAAAGTAATAGTTAGAGACAACATCGAGTGTGCTTTTCCAAATGTAGAAATCGCCTTGCGCATATTTTTAACATTAATGGTTACGAACTGTTCAACTGAGCGGTCTTTTTCTCAGTTGAAACGTCCAAAAAATCCAAGTAGATCGACAATGAAACAAGAAAGGCTTGATTCGTTATCTTTGCTGATGATTGAGGCAGACTTGTTGCGCAAAATTAACTTTGATGATGTACTCAAAATCTTTGCCAGACGTAAATCTAGAAAAAAGAACTTTAAAATGTAAATGTGTGCTCTCTCTGACTTTCTTATCTATTAAAAAAATTACAGTATTTTTGTCAACTATTATTACAAAATTAATTAACTATTACTTTTAATACAGAAATACCTTATTGTAGGTTTTATATGAGTGATAGTAGTACAAACATATGTGTTTACATTTCACAACTGTTTTTCTTTGTTAGTGTGATAGTCTGACGCGACACATGATGTTTATGATGCTACCAATACCGGCGTCCCTCGCAGTGCCCTAGGGTATGACGGGAAGCTGCTCAGAAAACACTGATAAATAGAGGTGCGTGTCAGTTTCCCGGTCTCTCCAAACCAGACAACCGTGGCCGAAGGAGCGATTATGTAGATCGCTGTAGTATAAAATAGGGAGGCTTTAACCAGCCCTCCCCAGTCACTGGACCAGAGCAGGGAGTCACAAATGCCTCTAGATTTAACCAAGACTGGCTTGTGTGGCCCACACACAAGGACCGAGGAAATCCATGAAAACGACTGGCAATTTGTAAGCCCACTCTTGGTAGTGACCCCTGGCCATGGTTTTTGTTTGTAGAGCAAACTTGAGCCCCAGCTCTGGTTAATGTCGTAGGCCACTCACATCCCCATTCGTATACCTGTTTATACCTGTTTATGCCACTATATCTCTGCTGTTAGGGTTATAGTTTTGTTATTCGTTATGTTATGGCTCTTCGCTGTATCTGGTCCCAGTCGACTTATGTGATGCGGGTGTCTTGTGTGGGTATTGAGGGTGCCCTTCGACTCAACTGAACATGATTGAGGTCTCACTGTCATTTAGAGACCGCCCCTGTAGTCAGTGCTAGGCAGCAGTTATCTCTAACTGTGGGGTTTCAGATTCCCATTTCTGTATGTACCGACTGTCCATGAGTCCTGAGATGATTACAATAGAGAGTCCATACCTGCTGTTACCGTTGTTGTTTACGTTGAGGCTCTGTTGTTGCCATGTCCTTGTTGGTTTGTGGAGATGGGTACCTAGTCATGTGCATAGCGATGTTAGGCAGCAGTGATTACTGTGGGAACATAGGTTCCCATTTCTGTATATGTCAGTTATGTGACATGTCAGGATGCCTGTTTGTCCCTGAATCATGCAGTTCTGTCAATAAAAGCCTAATTTTGTTGTTCTTAATTTGTTTTGTTTAGTCTGTAGTTTGTTGTGTAAACTCATTGATCCTGTTACAGTCCAGCAGTGTAATCTTCTGTCTGGGGTATACAACCGTATATCCCCCGCCCTAAGAACTCCTGGAATCTTCTGTCTAATTCTATCCCTTTTATTGTTAACTGAGGAGAATATATACAGTGCTATCTCTCTACTTCTTCTTATTGTCCTTTTCTTCTCTGGCCCATTAAAAGTCAGTGTTGCGCTTCTTTGTCTTTGAGCACCTAAGTATAGGAAATTACATCTTCCTGTCCTTGATATTCTTCCTCCTGTGACAAGTGGCGAGCCTGCCAGGATTGTTTGGCGGCCTTTAGATTATCTTGTTTGTGTCTGTTCCAGTCTTCAATGATTCTTTTAGGTGGTAGTTCCCTTTTTTCTGCCTTCTTGGGGGTGTGAAAGTCATTAACTGGGTTCAGGTTTTGTTCCCACGTCTCCAAGAAGCACAGCATTGAGAGAAGTGCCTCCAGACCTACACCACATCTCAAGTCGTCGAAATTAAAGGTGACCTTATTCCTTGTTTAGGGAACCGAAGTTTCCCACCCAGCCGGCACTCAGTCAGAGTCCGCTGGTATAAATTAAGAGTGCGAAAACTCCAACAAAGGTCACCAAACTTATACTATAAAGTTGTTTGGAATGTGCATATATATTCCTACTGAAACCATCAAGCTTTGCTCAAAGTTACAGATATAGTCGATGACTTCATGAATGAACAGCAGGAGAGCAGAACGCTCCTATAATCAATAGAGGCTGGGGCTGTGCTTGCCTAAGAGATAAATGCTGTTGATTCTTTCGGGAGAACAGTTGTGGACTGTTCATGCGACTGATTTCAGTGGCGCCAACATCTAGGGCCATCCATAGAAGCTTTCCCTTGTTTGTCTGGAAGAGATGACATCAGAAATCTATCTCACCAGTGTGTCCCACCAGCAGCAGAGCGCTGGACATCCATATTCAATCCCCAATTGTGGCATCATCATCTGAGATCATCGAGGGGGATGTTTCCCTTATTGTACATCAGTTCACCATGTTCGTTTGAAGTGACATGGTAATTAGCCTTGTTTATGTTTACAACATTCATTTCACAATGTTTATTTTTCTTCCTATGCATATGTATAATGCTCTTGATGAACGAAAGACGAGTGATTGGAAGGGCCGAATGTAAGACGGGCCTGCGCGCCCAATTTGTGACCCTAATAAAGTTGATTTGATTTGATTTGATTTGATTTTGACAGATGACAATGTTACCTGTGGTGATAGGAAAATCATTTCCTTATAGGCGGAAGCAGAGGAGTTAATAATACCAGCGTGTTCGTCCATTTTCATCATATCATAAGTGGACATATTAAATGTTGAGTGACAAATGAACAATGATGTTCTATATTTCCCCTGTGCATAGAAATTTCAAAAGACGTTAAGTGGGAGGAAACGATCTCCAGTGGGCATCATCAGACAGAAACATTCGTTATATATTTCCACGACATGGACACATAATTAATTACTAGTTAAGTTTTGTGTCATTCAATGTTAATTCAAATCAGGATTCCTCACTCACAGAAAGTGAGTCCAAGATGCCATGTCTTCCAGCATGTTTTGTTTTGCTTTGTTTTTTTCCCCATGTACAGGTATTTTTCTACCCTGCTTCATTTGGGTATCACTGTTACAACGGAGAAATTACTGACTCATCCCATGGAACTGGTGGATGCGGCTGGCAGAAGCGGGGCTACCAGAATCAGACCGGGGAAACAAAAACTGGGTTTGCCTGCATAGTCATGGGAATTAATTTTTTTTTTTCAGTGGCAAGGATGTCTGCATCTTGGTTTACAGGTGATCTAGTGGATTCCAGTCGTGTTTTTTTTTTTTTTTTTTTTTTTTTTTTTTTTTTTGGTTACAAGTAGGGACTGTAAATTTAAGGGGATGCCTGGGTGAAATTTTTATTTTTGGTGCCCCTATGTATTGTATTCATGGAGCTAAGTGTTGATGTTGATGTCAGGGTTGGTGGTTTATTTTGTATGCAGACTGCATATTCCTCATGGCCACTCAGAAGATACGGTATTATCTTTTGTCAGGAACTGATTTTTGTAAATTGTCACTGATGTATGTTTTTAAGGCAGGTTCAGAAAATATAACTGGTAACAGATTTACACTGAGAGGTTTAAGCCCCATGATGAAACCCCCTTAACTGATTGTTTACTTAAATAGTCCTAGTGTTTAGTCTAAACCCTAAGGTCTACAGTTTTCTTATTCGACGAGGGACCGTCGAAAAATTGGGGGTGCGATGTGTGATAGCCTGACGCGACACATGATGTTGATGATGCTACCAATACCGGCGTCCCTCGCAGTGCCCTAGGGTATGACGGGAAGCTGCTCAGAAAACACTGATAAATAGAGGTGCGTGTCAGTTTCCCAGTCTCTCCAAACCAGACAACCGTGGCCGAAGGAGCGATTATGTAGATCGCTGTAGTATAAAATAGGGAGGCTTTAACCAGCCCTCCCCAGTCACTGGACCAGAGCAGGGAGTCACAAATGCCTCTAGATTTAACCAAGACTGGCTTGTGTGGCCCACACACAAGGACCGAGGAAATCCATGAAAACTGACTGGCAATTTGTAAGCCCACTCTTGGTAGTGACCCCTGGCCATGGTTTTTGTTTGTAGAGCAAACTTGAGCCCCAGCTCTGGTTAATGTCGTAGGCCACTCACATCCCCATTCGTATACCTGTTTATACCTGTTTATGCCACTATATCTCTGCTGTTAGGGTTATAGTTTTGTTATTCGTTATGTTATGGCTCTTCGCTGTATCTGGTCCCAGTCGACTTATGTGATGCGGGTGTCTTGTGTGGGTATTGAGGGTGCCCTTCGACTCAACTGAACATGATTGAGGTCTCACTGTCATTTAGAGACCGCCCCTGTAGTCAGTGCTAGGCAGCAGTTATCTCTAACTGTGGGGTTTCAGATTCCCATTTCTGTATGTACCGACTGTCCATGAGTCCTGAGATGATTACAATAGAGAGTCCATACCTGCTGTTACCGTTGTTGTTTACGTTGAGGCTCTGTTGTTGCCATGTCCTTGTTGGTTTATGGAGATGGGTACCTAGTCATGTGCATAGCGATGTTAGGCAGCAGTGATTACTGTGGTAACATAGGTTCCCATTTCTGTATATGTCAGTTATGTGACATGTCAAGATGCCTGTTTGTCCCTGAATCATGCAGTTCTGTCAATAAAAGCCTAATTTTGTTGTTCTTAATTTGTTTTGTTTAGTCTGTAGTTTGTTGTGTAAACTCATTGATCCTGTTACAGTCCAGCAGTGTAATCTTCTGTCTGGGGTATACAACCGTATATCCCCCGCCCTAAGAACTCCTGGAATCGTCTGTCTAATTATATCCCTTTTCTTGTTAACTGAGGAGAATATATACAGTGCTCTCTCTCTACTTCTTCTTATTGTCCTTTTCTTCTCTGGCCCATTAAAAGTCAGTGTTGCGCTTCTTAGTAGTACAAACATATGTGTTTACATTTCACAACTGTTTTTCTTTGTTAGTTTTTTGCATAATATTGAAAATACCAGCAGTCAGTGAAGGATCGGGGGCCCGGGGCAGTAGGGGGCACCCATGTGGGTTTGTGCCTAGGGCACCAAGATGGCTTAATCCGGCCCTGACTTCCACTGTGTACAATCTTGACTCATAAGGTCATCTCAGCCTTGTACTGTTTTCAACACGGCTAATGTCAAGCTCGGTCAATCACTCGCCGTGCACACTCCCCGTGCACACTTCCGCTGTCAAAGATGTAGTACTGTACTGTGTAACGATTCCACTACGGCACCCCGCTCCAGTATTCTCGACAGACAAATTATTTTTCCAACATGGCTGAACTATAGCTATCTCTTTGCAGCGTTTCCTATTTCTCCAACCGCTACAATGTCACACTAATTTCCGCCGAACTGCTCACTTTTCGTGTATCTCGATTAAGAAGTTTACCAGCCTTTCCTGTAAACTTAGGTACTTGACTGTATTTCTGTCGTCGTAACTTCAGCACGTCGCACCGACGTGTATATCCCACGGGCAAAAAATTCTACCGCCAATGTCCCGTCCTGACTGGGTATCCGTGTCTGTTTACCTGCGCTGAATCGCTTCTCGACTTTTGAACTGTGTGATTGTCGTCTGCTAGCTCTGAACTGCTTGGTGAGAATTATCTCTGTACTGCTTCTAGCTGTACATGTCGCTTTTCTGCTAAATTTTCTGACACGTGTGCACATGTCGTCTGCTGGAATTGATTATCTGTTGTTCACGCTTATGATGATAATTCGTCGTGATGCCGCTATAGCTGTGATTATTGGCCCAGATTGTATGATTTCGCACATATGAACTGATATTCTTGCCGTTGTTTCACTGTGCTGGCACTTCCAGTTCGCAGGTGACGACCCCCAATTTATCTATCTTTTACTGTCCCAGGTTCTGTAAAATGGACGACGCCACCAGATAAATCTCTCTATATGTCACAAGGTATGATTGACATAGAGGATGTCAGTGTAAATGTTGTGTTGAACGACTCATCAACCACGATGAATCAATACCAAACACCAGGCGGCGCACATAATACTTTAATTTGAACAACTGGATACAACTCAGGAACGTTTCATTATTACATATACATATAATGCATCTGCAGGTATCGTATACGTAGCCCCAAACACTATCGCTGACGACCGGGCTCCAATACTTAGCCCCAGAATTACTATCACTAACAAAACACGGGACGGAGTTCTCTCGCTAACTCCGCTACCCTTCAACTTCTCAGACCTCAGACCTTCCCTGTCTGGTCTCAAACTCAACTGTCCCCCTCCATCCTTTAGACTTATCTTTTAACCCTTCTTTGCAGACCTCCCCGGGAATGCCCTTTAACCCCGTGATCATACTTATCAGTTGCCCTGAAAATTGCATATCGAATTCTAATTTGTTTTCTTCCTTGGCTGGTCCGGTTCACTTTCCCCCAGGTAATTTTAATCCCGACAGTGGCTGCTGATTTATCTCATGCCTACGTGTTTTAAGCAAACCTTAGTCTGGGGTTACCCTAGTTTGTCGCTTCACATCTGCAAAATTGCTTTTCTGACCCGTTTACCCCTAACAGTATAATAACATTCCTAGTTAGTCCATTAACCCCCAAATTTGCATAAATCTACAGCATGTTACAACTATATAGTCAGAGCACTACATTGATATGACCACTACATGGCTAGAACACTATATAGATAGAACACTACATGAATAGAACACTATATAGATATAACACTACATGGATAGTACACTGTAAGATAGAACACTACATTGATAGGACACTATATAGATAGATCACTATATGGATGGAACACTACATGGATACATAGAACACTACGTGTTTAGAACACTACATGGATAGAAAACTACATGTATAGAACTCTATATAGATAGAGAACCACATGGATAGATCACCACATGGATAGAACACTATATAGACAGAACACTACATAAATAGAACGCTATACAGATAGAACACTACTGGATAGAACACTACTTGAATAGACAATTATATGGATAGAACACGACATTGATAGAACGCTATAAATATATAACTATTTTTTTTACGTTACACAATGTATATGTACAATTATTTCTCAAATTTTGTACAATTTTTGTGAGAATGCTCACGACAATCGTCAGTGTATGTGTGTGTAAAGTGTGGGAGTTTGTTCATACTAGTTTAAGTGATTATGTGAGGCATCATGTATGTGCCGAGATGTTAGGAAGTGTTGTGGGGGACGTATGTGTGCGGGGATGTGTGTAGGGGATGTATCTGTGGAGGGAGTGTGTGTAGGGGTGTGTATAGGGATTGGGGGATGGGTGGGTGGGGGTGTGCTTATGGGTTGGGGATGTCAATGTGGGTAGGAAGATGTGTGTGGGTTGGGAGTGTGTGTGGGTTGGGAATGCGGGTGTGAGTGAGGGATGTGCCGGTAGGTTGCTGATTTATGGGTGTGTGGTTAGATGTGTGGGGTATGTGTGGGTGGGTGAAGTGATGTGTGGTGGATGGGGGATTGTGTGGGTGAGGGATGTGTGTGTGGGTGGGGATGTTTGGGTGGATGGTAGGAAGTGTGTGGGTGTTGGTGGGTCGGGGGTTGTGTTGGTTTGTGGGTGGGGAATGTGGGTGATTGGGTGCGGGTGTGTTGATTGGTGGGGGTGTGTGTGTGTGGGTGGGTGGGGGATGTGTTTTTGGGGGATGAGTATTTGGCTGGGTGGTTGGAGGTGTTTGGATATGGGTGGGTGGGAGGGTAGGGGTGGGCTGGGGGATGGGTGTGTTTGTGGGGAGATGTGTGTGTGTGGGGGATGTGTGTTAATAATAATGGGTGGGCTGGTGGGGGTGGGGGTGGGTGAGTGGGGTGGGTGTGGGGGATGGGTGTGTTTGTGGAGAGATGTGTGTGTGGTGGGATGTGTGTTAATAGTGAAGGGTGGGTTGGTGGACTGTGTGTGGGTGGGGTGTTGGGTGGGGTGTGTGTGGGGGGATGTGTGTGGGTGGGTGGGGATGTCTATAGCTAGTGAGAGTGTGGGTGGGTGGGTGGGGTGGGTATGTGGGATGGTGGGTTGGGTGGGTGGGTAGGGGATGTGTGTGGATGGATGGAGGGTGTGTGTATGGGTGGGTGATATGTTTTGGTGGGTGAGGTGTGTGTGGGTGGGTGGGGTTGTGTGTGTGTGGATGGGGATTGTGTGGGTGGGTGTGGGTGTGTGTGGGTGGGTGAGGGAACATTGTAATAACATTGTAATATACATTGCTTATGTTTACAACATTCATTTGACAATGTATTTTCCTATGTGAATGTATCATGCACTATTAATGAATGAAAGATGAATGGTTGGAAGGGCCGAATGTAAGACGGGCCTGCGTGCCCATATTGTAACCCTTTTAAAATAAAGTTGAATTGAATTGAATTGAACACTACATGGATAGAACGCTATATAGATAGAACACTACATGGATAGAACCCTATATGAATAGAACACTACATGGAGAGAAGGCTATATAGATAGAACCATACATGGATAGAAAACTATAAAGATAGAACACTACATGGTTAGAATGCTATATAGATAGAACACTACATGGATATAACGCTATATAGATAGAACACTACATGGATAGAACACTGTATAGATAGAACCCTAAATGGATAGAACAATACATGGCTATAACACTACATGGATAGAAGGCTATATAGATAGAACTCTACATGTATAGAACGTTTTATATATATAGCACTACATGGATAGAAGGCTTGTTAGATAGAACACTACATGGATAGAAGGCTATATAGATAGAGCACTGCATGGATAGACCACAATAAAGATTGAAACTATAAAGATAGAGCACTACATGGATTGAATGCTGTATAGATAGAACCATACATTGATAAAACTCTATAAAGATAGAACATTACATGTATAGAACACTACATGGATAGAACACTACATGGATAGAACGTTATATAGATAGACCACTACATGGATGGAACCCTACATAGATAGAACACTACATAGATAGAACACTACATGGTTAGAACACTACGTGGATAGAACAGTACATGTAAGCGCAGTAACTGCATAGAACAGTACCTGGACTGCTCCAGTTCATCAACAGTTATCATCAAATTTCTCAGGAGTGAACATTGGGTATCGACAGCGTTCGGCACCAACAGCAATATCAACAACAGCACCAACTGCAATAATGACAACAACTACAGAAGCAACAACTACACTAACAACAACAACAACAGCACCAAAAATAACAACAACATCATCATAACCACCATTAACAATAACAACAACAACAATGGCAACAACATCAACAACAACAACAACAACAATAGCAACAACAACAATAGCAACAACAGCAATAGCAATAGCAACAAAACAATAACAACATTTAGCAACAACAACTGGCGACTAGATCAGAATAAACAGCTTGAGGGACGACACAGCCATAGACTAGACAGTCGATCTGTAGAAGCAATCATAAACAATGCGCCTCATTCAAGAGACGAAACAGCAAATAACACACACAACAATGCCAGCGGGGGAGGTACATGCTAATTGTGTGTGCAGACACACCACAGAGCATGAATGTTCAACTGTTGCCTTTCTGTCGTGACATCAGTTGTTTACCTCCTCCGCCATAACTTCCCCCAAGAATGAAAGATGCGTTCAAAGATAACAGTATCTGCCATATCTGTTATCTATATTTGTGTGCTTTTGTACATATGTATGTGGTGTTGGTGTTGTGAAGTGATGTGTGAATGAAAGAATGCATGAAAGGGCAGAGATCACAAGGGCGGGATGTTAGACGGGCCTGTGTGACCAAGTCTTAACTCTTTGAAATGAAAGTTTGTGTGTTCGTTCTATTGTGTGTTTGTCTGCCAAATAATAGTTAACATGGCACACACACACACACACACGCGCGCGCGCGCATGCACGTACGCACGCACTCACTCACTCACCCACACACACACAGTGGCCAGTTCACTATTACTTGTAGCGTGTGTGTGGACTATGCTGGTGTTACAAGCCAGCAAATGATAATAAATGGACTCACCAGGTCGGCAGTAGGCCAAGGATGTCTTTGCTCACCGGATCTCTCATCTCTATATAGGAAAGTAATAGTAGAGAATATGTGTTAGGAGTTATAAACATAAATATAGACCAAGAATATGTGTTATAAGCTATAAGTATAAATATAGACCAATAATGTGTTTTTTAGAAGTTCTAACCATAAATATAGACCAAGAAAATATGTTAGAAGCTATATACAATCAACGATATGCACTCAGTGTCTACCATCACTATTTGATTGTGCTATGTACCCAGCCCACTCGGGTTGTACGTAAAGATTCACGTAGCCCGCCGTTATTTCCCTTTGTCTTACGCTTTACCTATGTGGGGTTGCTAAAATAGAAATAGGGAGATGGATCCAATGATCATAATAGCCAACTGTATAAAAAAAATTTAAATGGCTCAATAAGACTTTCTAGGTGTATAGGCTAATTATAAAGTTATGTTTCCTAACAGAGGCCATGGAGCACTGGAAATTTACCGAACTTCCGAGAGGATAGCACTCACTCTTTGTAAACAGAAAGTCCGTGTGATAATCCAACCCACAATGATCTCCATAGTAATGTTGTCCCTTTACACGTATTATCAATGAGAACACACATGAAAAGATTCAAACACCAAGAAACAAGTATATAAATAACTCTTATGTAAATCCTATAACATTATATTCGGATAGCCTTGGGAAAGAGGAAAGTGTGTGTGTGCTCGTGTGACATGGCATAGTAATACAAAACCACAATAAAATGGACAATAACATCTCTAAAAAGATATGGCAATTATATATCTAATTAATAAATTAACGGTTCCGATGTTGTCTTGATGGAGGAATTAAATTAACACCTTCCTAGCAACATTGAGATGCTAAAGGTTTTCTAGATCACATCAGATAGTATCCCCGTGTTCATAAGTCTTGCTAAAACTACAAATTTCGGATTTGTCCATCTCTAACATATATTGGTAAAAGTCCATGTTTTCGAACACACGGGATGAATGTTCATTCCTAAACCACTGGGGTTAAAGTTCCTTCCTACACCACAGAGATGAAAGTTCACTCCTAAAATTCACGAGGGAATGTACATTGTTTAACAAACACAGATACATGTCCATTCCTATGTAGGAGTCAAAAATTGAATTATTGGGTAGTTCAAAATCCTGCGTGTGTTGGCATGGGAAAACCATGAAGTAGTACTAAAAGAGGCCTAGCGGCATATCTCATGCTGGAGTTGATGTTCGGACAATGGAGAGGCCAGTGATGATTAAGGGAGAATCACTCTTCCCGCATTGGAAAGGCATTATTCTCTTCCTGCCTTGAGGAATATGACCCTCCTGATGCTATTCTTCATCATTTATGAAAATACCACATTTTTAGCCAATGAAGAAACGAACGTTCTATGTAGAAAATATGTGCCAAACAATATAGCCATGCCCATAGAAACAAATGAAAAAGAAATGAGAAAAAGAGGAAGTGGGAAAGAAAGAGAGAGAGAGAGAGAGAGAGAGAGAGAGAGAGAGAGAGAGAGAGAGAGAGAGAGAGAGAAAAGAGAGAGGGGTTGGGAGGTGAAGTGATTATAACTAAGGGTGGATCACTTATACCTGGCCTCATTTGTCCCCATCACCTCAACATATGATGCAGTCTCTCACTCCCCATATTGACAAGATATGTCTCTCTCACTGCTGCCTTTTAGAGGTAGATCAATCCCATGCTCTCCAGACTCTGCCGCTAAGAATATCTGGTGGTCGTCAGCAAGGGTGATGTTATTTCTATGTCGTGGCATTTATTTTCCTCTCTCGTATAAATGTATAGGTAACCTCACATCATATTTATAAGGTACCACCAGATCATATTTATACATTTATAAATGAACTCACTATTGATTCTTTATGCATGAATATGCATACAGAGACACATAGTCTCCTCTGAACATAAATACAACGAGATTACACAAGATTCTCCAGAAACGTAACTCCATAAAAGAATAGGAGTGATATTCTAGAAAGTAGCAAAGGTAGATCATTTCCCAAGCACTTTCTACACATGAAGACTGAATAACTAGAAATCAGGAATATCATTCCTTATAAAGTGCATGAACTGACCAGATAGACAACCCTTCACTATCTCTCTAAGTCATTGGCTCCCAAGCTTTTCAAGAGTTAAGCGGGCCACAACGTTATAAAATTATAAAAGTCGTGCAAAATCATTCTTACCTTTCTTAACTTTCGTGAGCACAATTCTTAAACTTTAAAGGCAGTCAGTGTCAGTACTACACTGTGGTCATTTTTTTTTTTTTTTTTTTTTTGTTTTTGTTTCTTTTTTTCTTTTTTTATTTTTTTTATTTTTTGGTTGTTTTTTTTTTTTTTTTTTTTTTTTTTTTAAATTACAAGTTCATTTAACAATTAATTTTAAATCAGTTTCGAAAATTGTTATTAATGTAATTAATTTACAATTGTAACGGTTTTCATAACAAGCTACTTAAGTTCAAATGCCAGTTTATCAATGTCTGGGCACAAATATGTCGTACCCAAAGTCATAAGCTCAGCTAGGTTACTGTCGGTGAGTCTGGGACGTTGCTTGTCTTTTATATCGATCACTGTGGAAAATTACTGCTCGCATCTGTAAGTCGAACCAAAACGACAAATTTATCTCTGGGCGAATGAACGCAAGTGTTCAAATTGTTCGACAGGTAATAGTTGCCAGAATGAAATCATATGATCAGCTGAAGGTGAAGCAGATGCCATAAGATGGATACGAGAAACAGGGCAAGTGTGTAAAATGAGGTCACTAAGACACACAGTGAGAAATCAAGCGAACACTGGGGCACGAGTGGGCGGAGTTAATGTGGTCACATGACTGCGCCCAGGCCAAGACCGGAAAGCGGATGTTCGGGAAACGGAGCTGAGACGTGGAAGAGAAACGTCGATGAAAGTGTTGGAGACCGTTTGAAACGAGTGAAGCCATCTGAGACGCAGTCCACAAGTTAAAGAATGTTCCTGTTGTAAAAGTTGGCTATTATAAAGCAACACAGTGAAGCTGACACCTGACGATGGGGCCGTAAACGCCGACAAGCGGTGGTGAGATAGCTGGCACAGTTTTGAGAACACCTCGACTAGAATGGCGGGCAGAGACACGCAGTGACAACGCCTTGTTGGTCACAAGTGAGATGCGTGAGTAGAACTATTGAGAACGTTAAGAAGTGAATGATACAATCGTAAGATCTATAAGATGTATCAACTAAAGTCCCTATTGACGATTAGACCATGCATTATATATTGGTAGTCAGTGGGTGTGCTGGTCATATGCAGAACGCTGAACGGCAGGAAGCCGGCGGTGTATGACAGCCACGGTTGATAACTGTTCTACAATAAAAGTGACTGTGTTGTCTAAGGACGCAACGGACTTGTGAGTTGTGTGCATAGTAGATCTGTAAATCGTAACGTGTTTGTACGAGCCATTAGAAATATTTCACCCTGGACAAATCCCAAGATGTCGAACCAGTTGGAATGATTCCGTCATGTGGCATGAATTCGGCACTTGGCAGCAGACAGCTCCAGAAATTTATATCTCAGTGCAGAATTGCATTTCAAGTCAATTACTTCGTGCTGGCGGTTTTGCTGTAATTGACAGAGCATGGAGTCAGGAAATACGAACGGATTTATAAAGAGGGCAGCATTATGCTTCTTTATTGTGAACTCTTGAAAACTCGACTGAAAGATATCCAGAAGACTTTCAACTTTCACTGTGTACTGTAACAAGTCACATTTCTGTTCCACCTCAAGCATCTTCGGAGTTGGAAACGCCTCTAGAGTCCCTTCAGTCAGCTGTCCGATAAACAGTCGTAGTCTCATTTTAAATGAAGAAATGTCATCGCACAAATTTGTGAACTCAAAAGTGATGATGACAAAATAACACGCCTCTTTCTCCCAGCGAATACAACTCCATTTATCCATGCAATGGACCAGGACATAATTGAAAATATGAAGCGACTAACATAAAAGCTGTCATTGAAGGCTTGCCCACATCTGATGATGCCATGACTGTCACATAATCATGGAAGAGATACAACATGAAGGACGCTATTTTTAATGTCGCCACTGCTGACCTTGCCGGTCTCTCTGGCTGTGGGGTTACAACACTTTCTCTCTGTAATCCCGTTTATCACGCAGAGTCTCGCAGCGGAGCGAGAGCTGAGGCGGTTCGACCCCCGCTCGTGACTTGCGGGATACTGAGCCGGCCGCTCAGAAAGCAATGGCAAACTACTGAGCGTAATCTTGCCAAGGGATCAACATACAGCTGAAAGATGCTGCTGTTGACAGCTAAGTCCTGTAAAAGGATACGCAAAACATTTTAAACTGCTGACCTAGTGTCTAGCCTAAAGAATGGGTGGAATAAACTCTTGCCTCAACCTATTGACGACATTGAAGGAACTGAGAATGTTAGTGTTGACTAAATTGTGCAACTGTGCATCAATTTTGGACTAAACAGTGAAAACATTACTCCAGAAGAAGTAACAGATTGGTTGGAATGTGACAGCATGGATGGAGACTTTGAAATTTTCAGCCATGATGAAATTGTTTCTAGTGTTCTTCTTCTTCTTCTTTCGTTCGCTTGAAATATGTCTATAACTGCAATATGTACGTATTATTCATTTTTAAAGGAGTTTTTTCTTTCTTTTTTTTCGCCCTAAGTCCGTAGTGAAATTACGTTGCTGTACATATGTATTAAGATACTTCTGTTAGCCGTATATTCGGTTATCCGTCACAGCCCTGGTCCGGACGGTGACGGTTAATCGAAGCTATATTGTAGCTCGTGTCTCTGTTCACATTTTCTTGTCTTAGGATTCGGACTACCTCAACCTCAACTAGGTGACTGTTTAAATATTTGTAAACATAGTTGTATGAGTGTATGTATGTGTGCTAGCGAAGACTTTCTAGCAGCAACTTCCATTCTGTTGATAGTGATTGTTTTTCCTATAAAATTGACCAATTCTGCTCTCCATGTTTGTTGCTTTACTCATTCTGTCCATATTACATGCACATACACATTCTGTCTATATTACATGCACAAACACATGTCCGTGTCTATGTTCTATATAAGTACAGTGCCCGTCTTTCTATATTCTTTACATACACACGCGCGCACACACACACACACACACACACACACACACACACACACACACAAACACAAACACACACACACAAACACACATAAAGAAACACACACACAAACACACACACAAACACTTTAGTGTACATATCCCATACATGCACAGATATCTCTGTCTGTTTCTTACACATCTATTTTTCATTCATACTGTGACATAATGTCCCAGTTGGCACCAGCTTGCAGACGATTATAAATATCTTTTCTTGGACAGACTAATTCCATGTGTGGGGGACTGGCGGTTGCCTTATATGGTAATGCTTAGCGCACATATCATTGTTCAGATAGAGGCAAGGAATGTGGCAGTAGCTGGGAATAGCTTAGAATAGTTTGGTAAAACTCTCAGGCGGGACCAGAGATAGTCACTTGAGTTTGGGCCAGCCACCGATTAGGATGTGATTCGTTCCGGGAGCGGGTAGAGGCCCATTGTGGGGCCATTTTTGCCTCTATGTTGCATTGGTGAGCATACATCTGGTTTTTTAGAATGATAAGATTTGTGTTAAACAGTTAATACAATCTTTGTTTGATATGAGAAGTATCCTACATTTCATGTATGTATTTTGGCGGACTTTGATACGGCATCGTTACTTCTGTAAGAAAGCCAGCCTGAGATTTGAACGTCTATGCCACTGTTCTATATTCCTATGCTTACAATTCTTATCCAATTCTTATCATGCTATGATTTCGGCTTCATCTTCTTTTGAAGAGTTTGATGTCTCTGTAAATTCTATACCGTGTCTGCAGAGTTCAATCTATCTTCACTTTTGGTTCACTCTCATCTAGGGAAGAACCTATCTTTACCGGACTTTTGGTAAAGTATTCAGGTGTTACATAATGCCTTTGTTAAAGATTCAGATATTGTACGCATATATATCTTGTGTGTGTGAATCTTTACTTTATCTGTGTACAGAATATGCTGGGGACGGAACATATATTTTGTGTGTATGACAGCCTGGGGACACAGTTAGATAAGACACCCCATTGCTTTTGTCGGATTGGTGGATCATGTATGTCGTGGCTCAATCATATTTAGGAGAACGGTTCACCTACCTACATACTCATTTTTACCTGCCGTAAATCGTGCAGTGTGCTTGCCACAATAACAAGACATTGGAGCTAATATTTCCACAACTTCGATCTTAGTCACACACCACACCACACCCCCCCCCCTCGGGCATGTTCTGTAACAGATGGTTGTACTCCCATATAGAGGAGTGTTTGTATGTGGGAGAATATATCTCCATTTGGTATCTGTGATGTCCTGTTCGGTGTATAGGTAGAAGCGTGAGGTTGGTAGAGTGTTCAGAGTACCGCCCCACTTTCTCGCCAAATAAACGCATACGTTACAGGCGCACAGGGGATACCCCTTCAGGATATAGGGATTGTTTTCTACCTATATGTTCTGTTGTTGTCTCTGTGAGTCTTATGAACCTGCGTAATACGCTAGTATATTCATAGTTTGTCATTTTGATTTGCAGGATCTTAGCTGGATCTTAGAGTCTACAACATCTTGGCTCTGATTTTAGCTGAATCGACGTATAGACCACTTTGGCTGTACACTTTTGGACGAGAAGTCTGTTATGAGGGTTACTGGTCTAGCCCAAAAAGTCACCTAGTGCTGCCAAACAGCCACATTTTTTTCCTAGAAAACCAGAGGGGAAAGTAATCCCCTATTATTCTTCTGGCAACTGGGAGAAACTCCAGACGGAGTTATCTCCTTTTTTGGGTTTGACATTCTAGTGACATGTATTGAAAAGCTTCAACTACTCATCCCTGGCGTCTGACGAGAGATAACATTAATCTTCTTCCTGTAATATCAGGGAAGTTATAGTCTGCAACAGCTTACGGACTGGAGATTACTCTCGATGTGAAGCGTCATACTTAATGGAGTGAACTATGAAACCCGTACGGATTCTCCCGTGTTACAATGTCCCCACTGCGACATTGTGGATTCATCTTTTTCTTTGGACGAAGCATGTTACCCATTTATATTACGGGAGACCGCCTAACGATGTTCAGCCAGCGATGACACCAACGCATAGAGAGTTCTTCGTTCGCTGGAGACCCCAGCGACTTTGTTGAGAGTCTGTGCTTTATTCGTTCCAGAATGTTGGGAGAGGGGCTTCTTATTCTTCCTGGTTAATCATGGAAGTTATAGGTCTGCCAAAGTCACGGATGGGATGGTACTTTCCTTCTGAGAGGGCATCATAATTTGACTTAGATATGAACCCAGCTACACTTCCCTGGTTTGTTTAAATGTCGTGCTGAGACATTTGAGACTTCGTCTTTTTCCACGATTAAGCATGCAAGTCTTACCATTTTCGGGAAATCGCCTAGAGAGGTTCAACTAGCTTCTGACCCATGCTCAGGGAGAGTCCTTCCTTCACCAACAACCCCAGTACGTCGTTGAGAGTCCGTGCTTCCACTTTTCCCGCATGATGGACATTAATACCAAAGGGGTGAAATCCCTATTTTATGCAGACATATTTTCCTCTCAAGACCAATGCCAGATCGAGTAGTCCAGACTCAGTCACACCATCATCATTTTTATAGAAGGGAAATTGAGGACAGTTCCTTTTGTTAGTCAATTATGACTGTATGTGATCAACTTCAATGAGCCGTATTCCCATTACTGTGTTCAGTATCCAGAGAACCTTGTTTTTCCTCAGTGGCACATTGTGGGGTTTGGTCAATTCAGGATGGGGAGGAACCCATCTCTTTCAGCGGTAGAATCTGAAGAGGAGTTAGGTTGTGACAGGATAAGTGTCGTCAGAGAACTGTGGGTGTGGTAGAATGAAGACAGTTGTAGCGAAGCCCTATGTGGAGTGAATCTACATTCTCCGGATTTTGAATATTGGTGTCTGCACGAACTTAGTTACAATAATGACACAATCACCAGTCAGATATCTGATCTATGTTCTGGTTGGTTTTTCCGTGTGATAGACATCATGTAGGGGTAGGGAAGATAAGAGGAGGAGAGGAGTTTTAGAGTTTACACTCATGCATTTCTTGAGAATGTATTTGTTGTTTGATGTTTTGATAGATTGTAGTGAAGACAGAGTCGTGTACTTCCAGATTATGAGAGTCTGGCAATAAACATATATGTTCGTCAGGAGAGTTTTCATTGTCTAGTGACCAGTGTAACACTGTTTGTTGTTGTAAAGAACTGTGCTACTGTGTTTGTAGATGTGCAGAGAATCTAGTGGGAGGTCGACCAACACACAGTCTCAGATATTTTATCCAAGAACCACAACTTGATAGAGATCTGTGGTTAAGAGACCTATTCTCTGTTTTATTCTTCAGGAAGGTAGTTTATCTTGTAATGTGGGTGGAGTCTATCCGACCATCACCCCATTCTTCCTTCAAAAGAGCCAATAACTACTCTATTCCTGGAGTCTTTTAGGAAATAAACTGTCTCGATCAATTGCCTTTATATGGGGCGAACCTGATGGACCGATTGATTATTTACCCTAGACACAATTTCAGTCCATTTCATATGGTACTCTCATTTATTATACCACACATACATACATTTTTCTGACTAGAATTTCTCACATACATACATTTCTCTGTCTAGTACTTCACACTTACACACATTTCTCTCACAAATATTTCACACTCACACACAGTTCTCTGTCAAATATTTCACACTTATACATATTTCTCTCTCAAATATTTCACACTTACACACATTTCTCTGTCAAATAGTTCACACTTACACACATTTATCTGTCAAATATTTCACACGTACACACATTTCTCTGTCAAGTATTTTACTTACTCACATTTCTCTGTCAAATATTTCACACTTACACACATTTATCTGTCAAATATTTCACATTTACACACATTTATCTGTCAAATATTTCACACATACACACATTTATCTGTCAAATATTTCACATTTACGCACATTTATCTGTCAAATATGTCACACATACACACATTTATCTGTCAAATAGTTCACACATACACAATTTATCTGTCAAATAGTTCACACATACACACATTTATCTGTCAAATATTTCACACATACACACATTTCTCTGTCAAATAATTTACACATACACACATTTATCTGTCAAATATTTCACACATACACACATTTATCTGTTAAATAGTTCACACATACACACATTTATCTGTCAAATAGTTCACACATACACACATTTATCTGTCAAATATTTCACGCATACACACATTTATCTGTCAAATAGTTCACACATACACACATTTATCTGTCAAATATTTCACACATTCATACATTTATCTGTCAAATATTTCACACATACACACATTTCTCAGTCAAATATTTCACACTTACACACATTTCTCTGTCAAATATTTCACACTTACACACATTTCTCTGTCAAATATTTCACACATACACATATGCTTCTGTAGATTGCTTCACGCGTGCACACAATGTTTGTTTTCCACACACGCACACACACACACGCGCACACACACACACACAGAGTTGTCTGTCCACGTTCACACAAATATTTTCTATGTGTATGTGTATATATTTATACACACACACACACACACACACACACACCGCAGGCGTACATACACCCATTTCTCTCCCTTCTCCAATAACACTCGCACACAAACCAGCGTGTCTGTCTCTTTGTGTGGTTTGTGCGTGTATATGTGTCGGCACTACAAACGTGTTAGTATGCTCCCCAGCCCACACCCAAACATATGCGTATGTTTGACTACATACTCCCACACATACAGATAACTCACACGGTTCGACTGTCTAGAGAAAGAAATATGTCACATACATCAGCGTGCGTTTGCATTCGCATGCGTGAGTGTGCATGCCTGCAAGCGCGTGTTTATATGACTGAAATTGTGGTGATGTGAGTTCCTTGTTCTCCCACTTTCTATTTTGTAAATGTGTTTACATTGACCTACTTTCCTGCAGCCTGGGACACCCCTAGCCGATCAATAAAACACCAGCTGTCAGCCCGTCCAGGTCCTTCTTCCAAGGTCGCGACACAAGGAGGCCTAGCGGAAACAGCTGTGGGCCTTTCTTACTCTTGGGTCTTTCCCGCCAACTCGATGATGTCATCAGCGACGACTGGAGAGTGACTCCCAGCTGTACGTACGTTCTACTGAACACCCTGTTTACCAGCTGATGTATGCAGAGTTTATTTGTCAAACTAGCGAATATCAGATTGTTACAGATAGCGCATGGTGTCTGTTTCTCAGGCTTACAGGCGGGATCTAACCTCAGGGATGTGCTGGTCCATAGCAGTCTACCCCAACTACACAAGTCTCTTCCTTGCACTGTGGCTTGTCTTCGATCTCGTTGTAAGACCTGCCCACATGTCCTTCAGACTCAGAGTCTAGCTTTCCCTAAGACCACTTTCCACATCCGTGAGGGTTACTCATGCACGAGCCGCAATATTATCTATGCGATCACCTGCACACGTTGTGACACGAGATATATTGGAGAAATAGGTCTATGTCTTGCTGACAAGTTTAGGCAACACCTCTCTGATGTCAACAGTGATGCCCAGAAACCGGTATCCATACACTTCAACAGTTCTGACCACTATGGCGTGGCCGACATATAGGTCACAGCGAACAAATCATGCGCTTCTCACGAACGTTATTGCAAGATCATGGAAAACCGTCTCATCGTCCAGTTGGGTTCCCTCTCCCCTCACGGACTCAGTGTCCAACATAGTTTAATTTACCTTCCAACACCCCCCCCCCCCCAACCCCGCCTTTTCCCATCCCAGCAGTTGTATAGTCAGCTAGAAAAAAGGTGGTAGCATATCCTTTACAGGACTCCGCAATCAACCCCAGCATTACTTTTGCTGTTTGTGATTTCTTGGCAGGGTTGCGTTCAGTGGCTTGTCATTTTTTCAGAGCGACCGGCAATCATACCATTCTATGATAACCAACACAGAGCGGACTGCATTCAAAGCACCCGCAGCTGCGTTTCGAACGTGGTATGCGGAATTGCGAACTACGTCGGTGACACATTCGCCAGTGAGCCGGCTATATTTCACTGCCAATCCCCATTTTGCCGTTCGCTCACATAGGCGTCTACCCATCCCTCTCATCGGGTGGCTAAGTCAATCGCGTGAGCTTCTGACGTTATTGACCTTTGGTCCGTAGACAGGCTTGAATCACACATCCGGTCTATTCCGTCCACATCAAACGCGCTAACCGCTTATGATGTATTCAACCAAGCAAGGATTCAGATAACTAGCATTTGTGCTTTCGTGTAGTGTTTTTCGTGTAGTTGTGTGTTGTTTGTGTTTGTTTGTTCTGTGCTGACAAAGGCTTTGGCAGCAACGTCCATTTTGTGTCTTGTAATTTTGTTTCACATTCTACAATAAGCTCACAATCTACTTCTCGGTTTGTTTGTTTGTTTGTTTGTTTGTTTGAGATTCATTAATTCCCCGAGGTGCAGGTCCGCATGGCCGAATGGATAGGAACGCGTGTTCTTAAAAACCCAGTGTGCTGATCCGAGGTTAGCTTTTCAACCTCTACATCGGACAGCTGGACTAAAATGTTGACCTGTCGTCCTTGACTTGGGGACGTAAAATACAAGTACCTCTGAAGTCAGAGTGGGTTCACATGATGGAGAGGGACACTGGTAATAGGAAAAGCTAACCTATACGAAAAATTCAGTCCATCACTACTATAAATAGTGTGTATGGACTACGCTTGACTTCAAAGCGAGCGAGCGCTAAAAAAACCACAAAGAAACAAAAAAATAAATTCCCCGAAGTGTGGGCACTTTCGAGATTGAGTGAAGCCACCCGTGTTTCCGGGAGTGTATTTGTTGTAGCGGCCAAGTAGCTCCCCAACTCCGCGACCTCGTTTGTGTAATGTCTCTAACAGAAACCAGGCAGCAACACAGTTGCATGGGGCCGATACAATCGCTATTTATATACCTGATGACATGTTGCCATTCGCTGGATCGCCAGGACAAGTCAATGAACATACGACCGACGCTGTTGACAAATGTACTCCAGTGATTACGATTGGTCTCTGGCCTGTTGTGTTGTCACTAACGATTCTCCCTGGCTGTATTTTGTGTCACACATCACACACCCGTGTTCTGGGGCAGGACGTAACTGCCGTCTGTATCGGCCCTCCTCGTGTCAGTCGCTGCAACAGCTGACTTACCTTTGAGGGAGGACACATCGCGTATTGTCACCACCAGCCTCAACAGCTGTTTTATTTTTGAGAGAGGACGCGGACGTAGCTGAGGTAAGAAAACGTGTACTATTTTCACATGAAATCATCATCATCATGTGCCCTGTCGGCTGGCGTAGGTGTTCATGGCTCTCCACAGATCTCGGTCTTTTGATCTCAATCTCATGCTATTCATCCATGCCACCGTCTCAATTCATCCAGCATCATTTCTCTTGTTCTGCCGCTGCTTCTCTTCCCCCCTGAGCTTTCCAGTTGTCACGATGTTCTCCAATGCCTCTCTTCTCATTACATGGCCATGGAAAGCTGTTTGTCTCTGTCTTATTCCTGTACGAATTATGTCCATATTCCGTAGTTGTGGGTTCATATGGATGATAGATTTGGCTGATGGAAACACCTTTTGGGGGGCGTCTAATTGGTCATGCGTCGAAATACACTTGTTTCTGTAGGGAGGTGCGTCGTTATAGGTGACAGGTTCAAATCCCGGTCGGTAACCATAACTATAGCTTTCAATTTGCATGTGCTCTAGTGTGCCCTCTAGTCTTTAGTTGTTTCCCGCCAAACAATACGTCTGTATTATTTATTTATGAACTGTTTTAGTGGCCTCAAAATGGTTCCCCGATTAATATTTATGTGGGCTTCTATCTAAACATAAACTACTGAGCGTAATCTTGCCAAGAAATCAACAATCAGTTGAAAGTTGCTGATGTTGACAGCGATGTCCTGTAAAGGATATGCGAACAACAAAAATATATACGCATTGTTACACCTGCTACACTAGTTCAGCTGTAAACATGTTATTTATTGTTGCGTTTTGTGTACTTGGTTTTGTTGTTTGAATAGTGTCATTCTTCCCACTCTAATCTTACTTAACTGTTTGTTTGTTTTATTGCCACACTGTCCCATTCTTGTTTCTCTGTAGTCCCAACAGTTGTCACTACACAATTTGCCGTGACGTATTTGCTGTTTAACATGGCATGATTTCAGTCGACTACGTGCCATCTGTAGCAAGTATTCTCTACCGAGAGAGAGAGAGAGAGAGAGAGAGAGAGAGAGAGAGAGAGAGAGAGAGAGAGAGAGAGAGAGAGAGAGTTGACTTGACCGTCTATGTGATCTCATTGTCTGACTGCCGACATCCTGGACTTGACAGTCTCGTACAGCAGACTTATCTCTTGCATCATTTGTATTTTTCTTTCCAGCATTGGCACCGCACAGTACAGTTTAACCACATCTATTCTAGGAGTACAATTTAACCACATCTTTTCTAGGAGTACAATTTAACCACATCTTTTCTAGGAGTACAGTTTAACCACATCTTTTCTAGGAGTAGTTTAACCACATCTTTTCTAGGAGTACAGTTTAACCACATCTTTTCTAGGAGTAGTTTAACCACATCTTTTCTAGGAGTACAGTTTAACCACATCTTTTCTAGGAGTACAGTTTAACCACATCTTTTCTAGGAGTAGTTTAACCACATCTTTTCTAGGAGTAGTTTAACCACATCTTTTCTAGGAGTACAGTTTAACCACATCTTTTCTAGGAGTACAGTTTAACCACATCTTTTCTAGGAGTACAGTTTAACGACATCTTTTCTAGGAGTACAGTTTAACCACATCTTTTCTAGGAGTACAGTTTAACCACATCTTTTCTAGGAGTACAGTTTAACCACATCTTTTCTCAGAATAATATTTAGCCGTATGATTTACGAGTCTTATTCCCATTTCATGTTTGTCTATTGTCCTAATGATATTGTCATGATGTTGTTATTGTCGTAATGTTGTTATCGTGATGGTATTGTCGTAATGTCATTGTCATATTGTTATGATAGTGATGTTATTGTCATAATGTTCTGATCGTTATTCTATTGTCATAATGGTATTGTCGTGATGATAGTGTCGTGATGTTATTGTCATAATGTTAGTGTTATAATGTTATTGTCGTAATACTCATGCTCACGTGTGTCCTCTTATGTATAATGCCTGTTGTTTCCATGTATCCTCTGAGAAATCACATATTATTGCTGTCTCCGTGCATCTTCTGAGAAATCACGTATTGTTGCTGTCTCCATGTATACTCTCAGAAATCACACATTGTTGCTGTCTCCGTGCATCTTCTGAGAAATCACGTATTGTTGCTGTCTCCATGTATACTCTCAGAAATCACGTATTGTTGCTGTCTCCATGTATACTCTCAGAAATCACGTATTGTTACTGTCTCTGTGCATCTTCTAAGAAATAATGTATTGATGCTGTCTCCATGTATACTCTCAGAAATCACGTATTGTTGCTGTCTCCATGTATACTCTCAGAAATCACGTATTGTTGCTGTCTCCATGTACACACTCAGAAATCACGTATTGTTGCTGTCTCTATGTATACTCTCAGAAATCACACATTGTTGATGTTTCCATGTATACTCTCAGAAATCACGTATTGTTGATGTCTCCATGTATACTCTCAGAAATCACTATTTTTTCTGTCTCCATGTACACTCTCAGAAATCACGTATTGTTGATGTCTCCATGTATACTCTCTGAAATCATGTATTGATGCTGTCTCCATGTATACTCTCAGAAATCACGTATTGTTGTTGTCTCCATGTATACTCTCAGAAATCACGTATTGTTGCTGTCTCCATGTATACACTCAGAAATCACGTATTGTTGCTGTCTCCATGTACACTCTCAGAAATCACATATTGTTGCTGTCTCCATGTATACTCTCAGAAATCACGTATTGTTGCTGTCTCTATGTATACACTCAGAAATCACGTAATGTTGCTGTCTCCATGTATACTCTCAGAACTCACGTATTTTTGCTGTCTCCATGTACACTTTCAGAAATCACATATTGTTGCTGTCTCCACGTATTCTCTCAGAAATCACGTATTGTTGTTGTCTCCGTGTATACTCTCAGAAATCACGTATTGTTGCTGGCTCCGTGTATACTCTCGGAAATCACGTATTGTTGCTGGCTCAGTGTATACTCTCAGAAATAACGAATTGTTGATGTCTCCATGTATACTCTCAGAAATCACGTATTGTTGATGTCTTCATGTATACTCTCAGAAATCACTATTTTTTCTGTCTCCATGTACACTCTCAGAAATCACGTATTGTTGATGTCGCCATGTATACTCTCAGAAATCACGTATTGTTGCTGTCTCCATGGATACTCTCAGACATCACGTATTGTTGATGTCTCCATGTATACTCTCAGAAATCACTGTTGTTTCTGTCTCCATGTACACTCTCAGAAATCACGTATTGTTGCTGTCTCCATGTACACTCTCAGAAATCACCGTTGTTTCTGTCTCCATGAACACTCTCAGAACTCACGTATTGTTGCTGTCTCCATGTACACTCTCAGAAATCACGTATTGTTGCTGTCTCCACGTATTCTCTCAGAAATCACGTATTGTTGTTGTCTCCATGTATACTCTCTGAAATCACGTATTGTTGCTTGCTCCGTGTATACCCTCAGAAATCACGTATTGTTGCTGTCTCCATGTATACTCTCAGAAATCACGTATTGTTGCTGTCTCCATGTACACACTCAGAAATCACGTATTGTTGCTTGTCTCCATGTATACTCTCGGAAATCACTTATTTTTGTTGTCTCCACGTATACTCTCAGAAATCACGTATTGTTGCTGTCTCGTTTTGAATCCATGTTCGTTGTATCCCTGTACTTACCCTCTTGGGAATCATGTTTGTTGTCTGTCTGTGTTCTTTCTGAAGACCATTCTTGTTGTTGTCTTGTTATGTTCTCTTGGGAATAATATTTTTGATGGTGTGTAGCTGCATGCTCTTTAGAATAATGTTCTCCTTGTGTTCTCTTAGAATGACCATTCTCTTGTTGTACTGTTGTGCTCTACTATTGCTCTCGCTGGTTGTCATGGCAAGGCTGTAAATGACATTTGTGTATTGTCGTCATATGTAGAGTTTTTCAAACATCAGTACAACACATACTGTCAGTACAACACATACTGTCAGTACAACTGTGACAGTATGGCGAAGTAATGGATCCTCAGAAACAACTCAACTCCATCAGACTTCCGAATGTATAGAATTTATTCGAGTTACTTTAATGTCATAGGCTCGTATGAATAATACACTCTGAAAACATCATCAACAAACAAGGGAGGTCCAACTAATTTGACATACCAGATGACGACTTTTATGCGACCTCCCTTTGAGACTGCTGGCTGGTAACTAATGCGTTTCCTACCCTTACATCAACGCGTGAGCATCCCTAGTTACTTTTACATCCCCCGGGGTGCTCCCGCGTGCACTGAAGTTTAGACCCTTTTTCTCTTGCACGCCGACCTAGATCCCCTTAACAGAGACAGACACTCTGTTATATTCCTCTCTACACTCAACGAGACTTTCCCCCGAAAAGTCTTAACCCAAAACTTACCTACCTCCATCTACAACCCTGGGAGACATTCTTTATACAAACTTCGAGATAGCTATCCGCTATTTCTATATCCCTAACTCCCTTGCCCCAAATAATCGTACTATTTATAGCCAACCGCTATTCTCCTAACTAAATTTTACCAATTCCCCTTTTCGTGCACCCTATTACTTCTTCTTCGTTATTTTATAAAAAGTTCACCTGTCTCACTAAAATCATTTAGATGTACCTCGTACATCGCAAGTCACCCTCACTCTTCTGGTCATTGGTCATTACAACACTTCACCTTACATGTGGTCATTTATTATACTTCTTCTTCACTTCTGTAAGACCACAGCTATCCGCTTACATATTTCATTGTTAAAATAGAGTGGTATGTCCATCCAAATCTTTGGTATATAAACAAAAATTGGACATTATCATGCGTTATGAAATACAACATATCATACTCTCCCGTAAATCAACTGACCAACACAGGATAGACAGAAAAATGGTGCGCACTAAGGAAAGATAGCAGGAAGTAGTCACATTTATCCTCCCTTGCACTCACAAAACTTTATGAAATAAAGTTTTCAAAAAAAAAAACCTATACAAATTATATAATGTATGAAAATGATATGTTTATCTTCAAGTTTGTTTATATTAAATAATCTTGTTATCCATGATCCCAACACCTTCGTGTAAGCCTACATTATTCAAAGTAGTTCATCTAACCTTTGATCTGTATTAATTGTGCTGTTAACCACAGCCAGTAAAATATGACTTTATGTCTGTGCTTTCCCCCCTGTCTATACTATATCAGTATCTTCTACTTATTACGCACCTTCCCAAACCTCCATGGCTTTCAATCCATGTTCGATCATGGTTATGCCGTAGCCACATCATCTAAAAAAAATATTGACAATGTTCATTTAATATGAACATACTTACTTCCTTTACGATTCATTATTCATGGTTTAATCCCCCCAACTACTGTACTGATATCCACAGTCCCGTCTATGATTACCCCCAGACTAAAACAACTCCTCACATGCCAAACATGGTACTCAGTCCATGTGTGGTCCTATTATCGCATCTCTCTTAACCATCCCTGGCATTCATCGTTCATTTATTATGAACGCATCTAATTTAATCCTTGACCATTATGATATGTGCTGTTATCTACAGCTCCATCTTTGGCCACCATCAAGTTAAACTAACTCTTCATATTACAAACATGGCACTCAGTCCATGTGTTTTTCTATTAGCGCTGCCTAACACTGTCTTCTTAATTTATAAGCATTTCTCACGTCTACTTTTCTTAAAACCTGTAAATTCATTGTTGTCAACCACAATTATCTATTATCTACCCCCAGACCAGTACAAAAATGACACTTTATCAATTTCTACACGTCTAAGCTCATGGCACTCACTCCATGTTTATTCCAGGTTTAGTAAACCTAGTCTAAGGCAATTATGTCTCTCTTTATAGTCCAAAGTCTTTTGCTTATTGTTATCTGAACGAAGGATCCTATTACTTGTTCAATAAGGCCTAGTCTTATTGATCTAAACCAACTCTTTATTCAGAGCAAAATAACAACAGTTTTTTAAACAAATCTCAACAGTCATCAACTTAATATACTGATTTCAAACAAGGCAAAATAACTGAAACCACAAATTATGAGTCATAAAAAACCAAGCGTAATTCAAAACAGAATGCTTTCTCCCCTAATTATTCAATCATCATTTATCCCCACATTTTCAAAATAATTTATATAATGAATCATGTTCAACCAAAATCAAATAACTTATCATAATTAAACATTATTAGTCACTTTTTTGGACTAATTTCTATTCACTAAAAAAAAAGAAAGAACACAAGTCATGACTATGCCCTCCATTAATCTGTAACAATTTCAACATTTATCTGTAAACTACTGGTACTGTGTTACATCAATTACAGTTATATAGAATGTGCTTTCTTCTAATCATCTTAATACCAAACCAAAAACAATTTATTAAATCATGATTTTTCTCCTGCTATCTGCAGAATTTCTCGTCAAGCCATCTCTCAATTTCTTCAATAATGCTAGATTTTTCTCTATAAGTGCCATCTCTAAATCAACGTCCTCGTTTTCATGGTGAGAGTTTATAATATCTTCACTCATTTTATTCTTTCCATCACGTTCTGATTCTTCATCCATTTCCTGCTCGTCTGTATTTACATTACTGGCCTCTAATTTTTTTCCGTTCGATATCTAACCTAATCTGTTTATCCTGATTCCTTAATAATCTTTCCAAAACTGGGATATCCTCGTCGCTTGATGAACCTTCTCTAATTCTTTTTTGTCTTTTAATTTCTCTCTCTCTCTCTCTCTCTCTCTCTCTCTCTCTCTCTCTCTCTCTCTCTCTCTCTCTCTCTCTCTCTCTCTCTCTCTCTCTCTCTCTCTCTGTTTATCTACTCTTCTCTTCACTGCTTGTCTGGTATTCTTATACGGAGCGTTTACTTCCTCCATAGACTCAATGCTATCAGGTCTATAGGTATCATACATCTCATTTTCTTCTCCCTTAAAAGTTTTCGGTATTGTCTCCGACTGTTCGCTTATCTGATTGTGCAATGGTGGTGTTAATGTTTGTTCTGGTACAAGGACTTTTTTAGATTCCGGAGGTATCACATATTTAGCTCGTCTGACGAGTTGTCCATCTGAATAAAACCTTTCTGAGCAATTATCTTCAACTTTATTTTCTTCGTCATTCCCTCAACGTCACCTGCAGTCAATTCTCAGTCAACCTTTCAGCTCTAATCAAAGCAGATTTCCTCATTTCCAATATCTGTAAGTGTAAAGTATTCAGGTCTTAAAATCATATATTCTCTGATATTCCTCGCGTCATCTTCCGTATACTTCGGGTTAATAGAAATTCCTGACACCCCCTTTTTACGTTTCTTCCTCTTAAATGGTTGTTCTTTTGCCGTATCTGTCATTGTTCCATATTGTTTATATTTACCTAACTCGTCGTCATCTGAATAATCAATGTCTATAGTTGTTTCACCAGCCTGTTTATTATATGTTGTAGAGAAGGAAGTAACGTCTCTATAACCTGAACCAGTACCTCTAGAATTCTTAATTCTACTACCACCCTTCACGCTCCGATTAGGGATAAACTCAATGTCTCCATCTGAGGAATCCAATACACTAGTCGTGTCATTCCCTACATTTACTAATAGACTGGTCGCCGTCCCAGTCCTAGCACTTTTTCTAACCTGCTTCTTGGTATCTTTGGTATTTTTCCATTTTTCTTAATTTTAACTGTGTTTCCCTTTACTGATTTCACCTGAGGTTGCTCTGAAATTTCCACTGCGTTGAATCGAGTTTTCTTAGTTGATTGTACTTGAGTTTTCTTTTCTACTTTATCAATCGGTGTCTGGGTACTCTTCTTCACGTTACTAACTGTCTGAGTCTGTGTCTCTCTTTCCTGTCTACCCCTAAAAACTGCAAACATCTTCTGACCACCTGAGGTTTTATTGACCTGATCTTCTCTTTTGCTTGACTTTGCAAGTGAATGTCTCAACCGTCTGATCTCGAACCACTGATTTCGCAATGTTCTCACCTCTTCATTATTAGATGGCCAGTTCCATCGTTTCTTATAAAAATTCTTTCTCTGATAAGCATTGACTTCTGGTTTGTTATGTTGTTTCTCCATACACCTCCGTGTCCTTGCCACGTCAGATTTAATATTTATACAGTTAATATCACGCCTGCGGTACTTTCTGTCGTCGTTATAAAGCGGCCGTCTACTATTTGGACACGGTCTACAAAAGTGTACTTCATGCCCACAGTTAAAGCAGGTTGAACCAAGACGTGGCCTTAGCGTATTGGTTTTATATTGGCTATTTGGATTGAAACCCCGACCATGTCGACCTCTATTATGTGTCCTTGTTTCTATATTATTTATCCTATTCCGTCTCCAGCTATTTCTATTTTGCCTCCTATTAATAGGATTCTGAGTGTTTACTTGAACGTGTCTGTTGCCGCAAAACCTATAACTATGTCCATTCTGTCCACAATTCCAACAGACCATACCTACATTGCCCATTGTTTGTCTTGTATCATTCCTCATCTGCCTTCCTCTGCCCTGCGTAGCTTCATTATTTCCTACCAGTGTTTGTATTTCGGCCCTAGTCTGATTAACTCCATGCCTTCTCCATCCATATCTCGTTTGGCCTACCTCCATAGGTTCTTCTATTCTCTCTCTCCTATTGCTTCCTATTTCTCTGCCTACCCTTAATCTAAATCGCCTCCTTAAACTTTCCTCTTGTATGGCTATGTCTACTGCCTGTGATAATCTAGCTGGATTTTCCCTCATCAGTTTGAACTTCAGTCCATCCGACCTTATTCCATCTACGAATATCCCTACTAGCATTCTCTCCACCTCTTCACCTTGTACATTCTGTCCTAGAAATGCATCTTCTGCTAGATTTATTAACCTATCACTATACAACTGAACGCTTTCTCCATTGTCTTGTTTAGATTGCCTCAATACCTGGGAACTGCGTGTTGGGGATCTGTGATCTCTGCATATTTACGTGCCAAATCATCTTTAAACTGTTCCCATGTCTCATCTATTCCTGCTTCCAATTTTCTTCTTATGTGGTCAGACACTGGTGATACGCTAGCCTGGTAAGATATTTTTTTCTCTTCATCGGTGGCTCCTACTAAGAAAGCATGTTTCTCTATAGGCCACCATCCACTTTTTGAAATATTTGGCCTGACCGCTAAATTTCTCGATATCAGTACCTACGCTCTGTTGTTTCAAGGCTGTGTCCAACCTGGATATAGCTCTTCCTACTCCACCAAGTACCTGTCCTAACGAAAGGTCCTGAGGTTCCATTGTAAATTTATACAACACAATAGCCGGTCTCTCTGGCTGTGGGGTTACAACACTTTCTCTCTGTAATCCCGTTTATCACGCAGTCTCGTAGCGGAGCGAGAGCTGAGGCGGTTAGACCCCCGCTCGTGACTTGCGGGATACTGAGCCGGCCGCTCAGAAAGCAATGGCAAACTACTGAGCGTAATCTTGCCAAGAGATCAACATACAGCTGAAAGATGCTGGTGTTGACAGCTAAGTCCTGTAAAGGTTATGCTAAAAAAAAAAAAAAAAAAAAAAAAAAAAAATCTATTACAATAATATACTAATATACTAATATATTTCTATTATAAATCAAACAAATCAAGTTCTATACTCTTCTAATAAGTAAATTATTAAATTTTTACTTTACGGTGACGAATTCCCCGGTTATAAGTGTTGACTGCCAAATTAGACCAATTCTCGACTCCACAAAACGATTAGTCCTTTGTACGCCTGCAGGTAGACACTCGATAGAAGCTGTATAGTGTAATGATTTTCTGGTTTCAACCTTGCAACACTGGGAGGTACGATCAGAGGTATCCGACACCCAAAAACGATCTTGATAGCAAGCCTCACGAACAGTAACGTACGGGAGTGTTTGGACAGTAGGCTTCACAACCCAGCAGAGGACCTCAGGATCGACTTGATAGCACGGGCTTCACAACCCTGCAGAGAACTCAGGATCGACTTGATAACGCAACGCGGGCTTCACAACCCAGCAGAGAGCTCAAGATTGACTTGATAACGCGGGCTTCACAACCCTGCAGAGAGCTCAAGATTGACTTGATAACGCGGGCTTCACAACCCTGCAGAGAGCTCAAGATTGACTTGATAACGCGCGCTTCACAACCCAGCAGAGAGCTCAAGATTGACTTGATAACGCGGGCTTCACAACCCTGCAGAGAGCTCAAGATTGATTTGATAACGCGGGCTTCACAACCCAGCAGAGAGCTCAAGATTGATCGGTATTTTGAAAACTTCTCGAAGTGTTCAGTAGAGGTCTGATTAGGTGCTATAGTGCTAGAGGTACCGAATTTTCCAAACAGTCTGTTGTACAGGCACGGTATAGATCTGTGGCCCCATCAAGTATAGTGGTCCAGCACTTCGGTCAATGGCCGCGACAATGAAGTTGCCTAGACTCGAATCCTGGTCATGTGGGCACCATTTCGCCTATGTGACAGTACGGCGAAGTAATGAAGCCTCAGAAACAACTCAACTCCATCAGACTTCCGAATGTATAGAATTTATTCGAGTTACTTTAATGTCATAGGCTCGTATGAATAATACACTCTGAAAACATCATCAACAAACAAGGGAGGTCCAACTAATTTGACATACCAGATGACGACTTTTATGCGACCTCCCTTTGAGACTGCTGGCTGGTAACTAATGCGTTTCCTACCCTTACGTCAACGCGTGAGCATCCCTAGTTACCTTTACATACCCCCGGGGTGCTCCCGCATGCACTGAAGTTTAGACCCTTTTTCTCTTGCACGCCGACTTAGATCCCCTTAACAGAGACAGACACTCTGTTATACAACACATACTGTCAGTACAACACACATACTGTCAGAACAACACATACTGTCAGTACAACACATACTGTCAGTACAACACATACTGTCAGTACAACACATACTCTTAGTACAAGACATATTGTCAATAAACACGCTGCAAAGTACAACACATACAAACAGCACGTTGTGACGATACATTCCAACTTTCCCATTGTGACGACATACTCCAACTTTCCCATTGTGACGACATACTCCAACTTTCCCATTGTGACGACATACTCCAACTTTCCCATTGTGACGACATATTCCAACTTTCCCATTGTGACGACATACTTCAACTTTCCCATTGTGACGTCATACACCAACTTTCCCATTGTGACGACATACTTCAACTTTCCCATTGTGACGGCATACTCCAACTTTCCCATTGTGACGACATACTCCAACTTTCCCCTGCCACGACATACTCGAACTTTCCCATAATGACGACATACTCCAACTTTCCCATTATGACGACATACTCCAACTTTCCCCTGCCACGACATACTCCAACTTTCCCATAATGACGACATACTCCAACTTTCCCATTGTGACGACATACTCCAACTTTCCCATTGTGACGACATACTCTAACTTTCCCATTGTGACGACATACTCCAGCTTTCCCGTTGTCACGACATACTCCAGCTTTCCCGTTGTGACGACATACTCCAACTTTACCATTGTGACGACATACTCCAACTTTCCCATTGTGACGACATACTCCAACTTTCCCATTGTGACGACATACTCCAACTTTACCATTGTGACGACATACTCCAACTTTCCCGTTGTGACGACATACTCCAACTTTACCATTGTGACGACATACTCCAACTTTCCCATTGTGACGACATACTCCAGCTTTCCCGTTGTGACGACATACTCCAGCTTTCCCGTTGTGACGACATACTCCAGCTTTCCCATTGTGACGACATACTCCAACTTTACCATTGTGACGACATACTCCAACTTTACCATTGTGACGACATACTCTAACTTTCCCATTGTGACGACATACTCCAGCTTTCCCGTTGTGACGACATACTCCAACTTTACCATTGTGACGACATACTCCAACTTTCCCATTGTGACGACATACTCCAACTTTCCCATTGTCACGACATACTCCAACTTTACCAGTTGTACGACATACTCCAAGCTTTCCCGTTGTCACGACATACTCCAACTTTACCAGTTGTCACGACATACTCCAGCTTTCCCAGTTGTGACGACATACTCCAGCTTTCCCGTTGTCACGACATACTCCAGCTTTCCCGTTGTCACGACATACTCCACTTTCCCGTTGTGACGACATACTCCAGCTTTCCCGTTGTGACGACATACTCCAGCTTTCCCGTTGTGACGACATACTCCAGCTTTCCCGTTGTGACGACATACTCCAAGCTTTCCCGTTGTGACGACATACTCCAGCTTTCCCGTTGTCACGACATACTCCAGCTGTCCCGTTGTCACGACATACTCCAACTTTTCCATTGTGACGACATACTCCAGCTTTCCATTTCTCATGACATGCCCAAAGAATGTGGTCTGTCTTCTTCTGATGTGAGTAACCAGTTCTCTTTGGGGGTTCATTCTAGACATCTTCATCATTCTGTCTATCCGCCCACGATATTCTTATAATTATGTCTATCCGTCCACCGTATTCTCATAATTATGTCTATCCGTCCACCGTATTCTCATCATTGTGTCTATCCGTCCCCGGTATTTTCACCATTCTACTATAAAAAGAGTGTTGAGGGGATACATAGAGCCTGTTCTTTTGTATGGAAGTGAAACTTGGACAATGTGCAGTCAAGCTGAAATACATCTGATGGCTGTAGAAATGTGGTTTCTGAGGAAAATGCAAAGAATACCATGGACAGACAGAAAAACCAATTACCAAGTACTACAAGAAACAAATGAAAATCGTAGATTGATTAGAGAAATTAGACGTAGACAGTCAAAATTATTTGGACATGTTATGAGAAGAAATGGACTGGAGAACTTAGTGACAGCTGACAAGATCGAAGGGAACAGACCAAGAGGAAGACCGAGAGGAAAATACCTGGATGGCTTGGCCACATGGCATGGACGAGACAGGAACACTGAGCTGATCCACGACTCTGGTGATCGAGTGAAATGGCGAATCATGACCGCCCACGCTTTCCTGCATGGCACATGATTGATTGATTGACTATAAAACCACAGCTCACTAACTTCAACATAATTCTTCACTTATGTGCTAATTTTCCATGATTGGCGACCGTTAAATCTGGCGTTTACAATAAGTCACCACAGAATTGGCTGTAAATAGATTCAATTTCGGAGTATATATATCATCATTACAGTTGATAGACTGTTGCATTATGTCATCGATATGTCCGCACGCTAAAAATAGGCATGCTGCAAGTGTGGGTTTAAAGTTGAAGGACGAACTTTTATAATATAACAAGGAATATAGACACAAATGGGGAACATAAAAAGATATTAAAATAAGGACACAACAGACAAGAGGACATTTCATAGCACTGGGACATTTGTTGAATGTAAATTAAACTTAGCATCAAATGGTTTTATTTTTATCTACAATGTTACATTCGTATTACTGTTTGGGTCAAACAACTCGTACAAACATTGCCACAAAAATTGATACTTGCTCAGAATTTTTTTTGGTTCGCATATCCTTTAAAGGACATCGCTGTCAACATCAACATCTTTCAGCTGATTGTTGATTTCTTGGCAAGATTGCGTTCAGTAGTTTGCCATTGCTTTCTGAACGACCGGCTCACATACCCCGTAAAGTTACCGACGCGGAGAGAACGGATACCGATTCTCGCGCACGTCACGTTACTCACGAGAGTATACGGGATTACGGAGAAAGTCGTGTAACTCCTAGACCAGGGAGACGGCTTGCTCAGAATAGTGAGAATAAAATGGTATGACGGAATCACCAAAGTGGAGCTCATGGAGAGAACTGGACAAATCCCAGGGGTGAGGAAAATACACTGGCCCTGGATAGAACACCAACTGGGAAACTGAGGGGACAATATAACTGGACACGCTCTTGTCTGGAACCCACATGGCAAACACAGATCTTTTGAGCTGTTGTTTTATGATGTTGCTGAGGATCTGTTGGGCTGTTGTCTTGTTATGTTGCTGAGGATCTGTTGGGCTGTTATCTTGTGATGTTGCTGAGGATCTGTTGGGCTGTTGTCTTGTTACGTTGCTGATGATCTGTTGAGCTGTTGTCTTATGGTGTTGCTGAGGATCTGTTGGGCTATTGTCTTGTGATATTGCTGAGAATCTGTTGCGCTGTTCTCCTGTGATGTTGCAGAGGATCTGTTAGGTTGTTATCTTGTGATGTTGCTGAGAATATGTTGGGCTGCTCTATTGTGATATTCCTGAGGATCTGTTGGGTTGTTGTCTTGTGATGTTGCTGAGGATCTGTTGGGCTGTTGTCTTGTGATGTTGCTGTGGATCTGCTGGGCTGTTGTCTTGTGATGTTGCTGTGGATCTGCTGAGCTGTTGTCTTGTGATGTTGCTGTGGATCTGCTGGGCTGTTGTCTTGTGATGTTGCTGAGGATCTGCTGGGCTGTTGTCTTGTGATGTTGCTGTGGATCTGCTGGGCTGTTGTCTTGTGATGTTGCTGAGGATCTGCTGGGCTGCTCTATTGTGATGTTGCTGTGGATCTGCTGGGCTGTTGTCTTGTGATGTTGCTGTGGATCTGCTGGGCTGTTGTCTTGTGATGTTGCTGTGGATCTGCTGGGCTGTTGTCTTGTGATGTTGCTGTGGATCTGCTGAGCTGTTGTCTTGTGATGTTGCTGTGGATCTGCTGGGCTGTTGTCTTGTGATGTTGCTGAGGATCTGCTGGGCTGTTGTCTTGTGATGTTGCTGTGGATCTGCTGGGCTGTTGTCTTGCGATGTTGCTGAGGATCTGCTGGGCTGCTCTATTGTGATGTTGCTGTGGATCTGCTGGGCTGTTGTCTTGTGATGTTGCTGTGGATCTGCTGGGCTGTTGTCTTGTGATGTTGCTGTGGATCTGCTGGGCTGTTGTCTTGTGATGTTGCTGTGGATCTGCTGGGCTGTTGTCTTGTGATGTTGCTGTGGATCTGCTGGGCTGTTGTCTTGTGATGTTGCTGTGGATCTGTTGGGCTGTTGTCTTGTGATGTTGCTGTGGATCTGCTGGGCTGTTGTCTTGTGATGTTGCTGTGGATCTGCTGGGCTGTTGTCTTGTGATGTTGCTGAGGATCTGCTGGGCTGTTGTCTTGTGATGTTGCTTTGGATCTGCTGGGCTGTTGTCTTGTGATGTTGCTGTGGATCTGCTGGGCTGTTCGTCTTGTGATGTTGCTGTGGATCTGCTGGGCTGCTCTATTGTGATGTTGCTGGGGATCGGCGTCATGGGGTCATGTGACCTGGATTCCACTAGCCTCTTACACCGATGGATGCTTGGACAGTGGGGATTGCCCTTTCTACCAGATATGTGTCTTTGTTGGTGTCCGGCGTGCTTCTACTGGAACAGACGTGTTGGCAAAACATTCGATGACATGGTGTATGATGCACGCGAGTGATCAGGCGATGCCAATCTTATCACGTGTCTCTGGTAGGATCGTCTTTTTTTTTTAATTCGCATATCCTTTACGGGACATCGCTGTCAACAGCAGCATCTTTCAGCTGTCTGTTGATTTATTGGCAAGATTACGCTCAGTAGTTTGCCATTGCTTTCTGAGCGGCCGGCTCAGTTATCCCTCAAGTCACCAGCGGAGGTAGAACCGCTTCCAGTTCTCGCCCGCTACGAGACTCTGTGTGATAAACGGGATTACGGAGAAAGTGGTGTAACCCCTCGGCCAGAGAGACCGGCAGGATCGGTCTAATAAAAGATATTTGAACAATCCGGGATCCTGTGTGTGATCCTCGGAGTTTGAGATGGTTGTAGAGATAACAGGATTTCAGGATCAGTCAAGCAGGTCTCTGTGTGATCCTGTCAGTTAGAGATGGAGTTACAGATATCAGGATCACGAGGATCATTCGAACACGTATGATCTAGGTATGTTCCCATGAAGTCAGTGTGCCGTGATGCAGACGACAAAGTCTGACTAGCCCGATGCGGATGTTCTTGTGTGTGTTTGGGCGTGTGTGTGTGTGTGTGTGAGTGGGCGTGTGGGGGGGGGGGGGTGTAGGCGCGCAGTCGGCCACTTCTCTTCTCCGGACTGTTACAGTTTTTGAATTCACCCATAATCTCAGCGTTAACTTAAGACTGCGGGTTAGAGAACAGTTTAGCTGTTACACTTGTAGTCCTTCCCCTGACATGTATCAGACTTAAGTTTGTTTGCTGGGACAGTATGCGGAACCTACCAGGTCTCGTCAGAGCACAGTTAAGTGTACCCACGGCATGTGAGTTGTATGGTTGGAGCTATAAATTCTCAACATAACAGACACGTTGGTTGTTGTACTGACGGCATGGCTGTGATCACTACAACTCTTGTTATGCTCTTAGCCACTGTACAATCACTGGTTATGTTCCCAGCCACTGTACAATCACTGGTTATGTTCCCAGCCACTGTACAATCACTGGTTATATTCCCAGACACTATACAATCACTGGTTATGTTCCCAGCCACTGTACAATCACTGGTTATGTTCCCAGCCACTATACAATCACTGGTTATGTTCCCAGCCACTGTACAATCACTGGTTATGTTCCCAGTCACTGTACAATCACTGGTTATGTTCCCAGCCACTATACAATCACTGGTTATGTTCCCAGCCACTGTACAATCACTGGTTATGTTCCCAGCCACTGTACAATCACTGGTTATGTTCCCAGCCACTATACAATCACTGGTTATGTTCCTAGCCACTGTACAATCACTGGTTATGTTCCCAGCCACTGTACAATCACTGGTTATGTTCCCAGCCACTATACAATCACTAGTTATGTTCCCAGCCACTGTACAATCACTGGTTATGTTCCCAGCCACTATACAATCACTGGTTATGTTCCCAGCCACTGTACAATCACTGGTTATGTTCCCAGCCACTGTACAATCACTGGTTATGTTCCCAGCCACTGTAAAATCACTGGTTATGTTCCCAGCCACTGTACAATCACTGGTTATGTTCCCAGCCACTGTACAATCACTGGTTATGTTCCCAGCCACTATACAATCACTGGTTATGTTCCCAACCACTATACAATCACTGGTTATGTTTCCAGCCACTGTACAATCACTGGTTATGTTCCCAGCCACTGTACAATCACTGGTTATGTTCCCAGCCACTGTACAATCACTAGTTATGTTCCCATCCACTGTACAATCACTGGTTATGTTCCCAGCCACTGTACAATCACTGGTTATGTTCCCAGTCACTGTACAATCACTGGTTATGTTCCCAGCCACTGTACAATCACTGGTTATGTTCCCAGCCACTGTACAGTCACTGGTTATGTTCCCAGCAACTATACAATCACTGGTTATGTTCCCAACCACTGTACAATCACTGGTTATGTTCCCAGCCACTGTACAGTCACTGGTTATGTTCCCAGCCACTGTACAATCACTGGTTATGTTCCCAGCCACTATATAATCACTGGTTATGTTCCCAGCCACTGTACAATCACTAGTTATGTTCCCAGCCACTATACAATCACTGGTTATGTTCCCAGCCTTGTACAATCACTGGTTATGTTCCCAGCCACTGTACAATCACTAGTTATGTTCCCAACCACTGTACAATCACTGGTTATGTTCCCAGCCACTGTACAATCACTGGTTATATTCCCAGCCACTGTACAATCACTGGTTATGTTCCAAGCCACTGTACAATCACTGGTTATGTTCCCAGCCACTGTACAATCACTGGTTATGTTCCCAGCCACTGTACAATCACTGGTTATGTTCCCAGCCATTGTACAATAACTGGTTATGTTCCCAGCCACTATACAATAACTGGTTATGTTCCCAGCCACTGTACAATCACTGGTTATGTTCCCAGCCACTATACAATCACTGGTTTTGTTCCCAGCAACTATACAATCACTGGTTATGTTCCCAGCCACTGTACAATCACTGGTTATGTTCCCAGCCACTGTACAATCACTGGTTATGTTCTCAGCCACTGTACAATCACTGGTTATGTTCCCAGCCACTGTACAATCACAGTTTATGTTCTCAGCCACTGTACAATCACTGGTTATGTTCCCAGCCACTGTACAATCACTGGTTATGTTCCCAGCCACTGTACAATCACTGGTTATGTTCCCAGCCACTGTACAATCACTGGTTATGTTCCCAGCCACTGTACAATCACTGGTTATGTTCCCAGCGACTATACAATAACAGTTTATGTTCCCAGCCACTGTACAATCACTGGTTATGTTCCCAGCCACTGTACAATCACTGGTTATATTCCCAGCCACTGTACAATCACTGGTTATGTTCCCAGCCACTGTACAATCACAGTTTATGTTCTCAGCCACTGTACAATCACTGGTTATGTTCCCAGCCACTGTACAATCACTGGTTATGTTCCCAGCCACTATACAATCACTGGTTATGTTCCCAGCCACTGTACAATCACTGGTTATGTTCCCAGCCACTATACAATCACTGGTTATGTTCTCAGCCACTGTACAATCACTCGTGATACGATCCGCGTGTCAACGTTTAATACAGTCGTAGATATTGGACATTGAACATGACAGGCTTAGGGCATTGAATATTACAGGTTTGGGACATTGGATATTACAGGTTTGGGACATTGAATATTACAGGTTTGGGACATTGAATATTAAAGGTTTGGGACATTGAATATTACAGGTTTGGGACATTGAATATAACAGGCCTGGGACATTAAATATAACAGGTTTGGGACTATTGGTACATCCGTGGAGGTAGAGCACGTGTGGCAGACAACAGTATTATAGTTAGGTAGGTAGGTAGGTAGTTAGCTAGTTAGTTTAGTTGGTTGGTTGGTTGTTTGGTTGGTTGGTTGGTTGGTTGGTTGGTTAGTTAGTCGACAGATCATCCTCACTGCACATCGAACCATTCAGTCCATAAGTGCAGAATCCCCTCTTCAGCAAATCCCGTAACGTGTAGCAGATCACGACACAAGTTCTGTGTTGGTTTATTAACCTTCTTTGGCTTCCTGCGTAGTGTTCTTGTTTTGCCACACCTCTTTTAACTTGTTTTTGCAGCCTGACCATTGTTGTAGATTCACAGTCATCACTTTGGTTCTTGTAAACAACTTACTTCTCGTAGAGCATTCAGAATGTCTGCCTGATCTATGGCTCGTCCGCCTTCCACAGTAGCCTTACCTGCAAGCCTGTCAGTCAGCTGATTTCCTTGTACACCCGCATGCCCTGGCGCGAAAATGAACCTCTTTTTAACCTGCTGCCCTTTACCTTCTTAATCTCGCTATGCAGTCGATGTTGTGTGTTTGCGCTGACTCTGAGATGGGCACGTGCTCTGCAAATTTGTATTCTGTCCCCATGATTGGAACATCAAGAAGGTAGCGCATCGACCTGTATGCTGTATCTCTTGTACATCCAAGAATAATACGCCTAGTTTCGTTCTGTATCAATGTGTATGTATGTCTATTTGTGGCAGTCTATCTTCCTGTCTGTCTCTGTGTGTATGTGTTTGTCTGTTTCTGTGTGTATATGTTTGTCTGTCTGTATGTATATAAATATGTCTGTTTGTGTATACAAGCCCCATCGTTCTTTTTCTTTTCCAGTATTTCTGGAAGGACTACGTGATCACAGTTAGAAAATGGCGGGATGGATTTGCCAGACGAGGAAGATTATATCCGCGGTCATGTACTCGCTGGCAGACGATCTGGAGCAAACTGTGCAGGAGCTGAATGGTGAGTTCTGGAATAAAGTAATATAAAGGTGACTTCTAGGATAAAGCTGACTTAGAGAACAAAGCAATATAAAGGTGGTTTCTAGAATAAAGCTTTGTAAAGGTGACTAAGAGAATAAGTAGGCTTGTCCATGGGAATGGGATTCCCATGGGAAACGTCTCATGGGATGGGATGGGATGGGACAGCAAACATTTGTATTTCCCATGGGACACATGGGACAGTAGCCATGTCATAGCAACTTTTTAAAAACCTTTTTGAAGCCTTTTATCCTTTCTTTTTCTTTATATACTTGTATCAATTCTTTATCTCGTGGTGGGACACCGGATCAATTAATAAATGCGTGCATGCGATCATGTTACCAACGTTTCAATGCCAATTTAATAAAATTACTCGCATTACTTTAATGAAGATGATGAAGAATTCTTAAACCACATTCCGAATATTGTTCAGTTTAAAGAAATGCTGTACATACATGAGAAATTCAAAACTTTTTTTCTAGAAATTGATGGTACTACATCTAATTTAATTTTGCTGTTATTCTTCCTCCTAGACTATCAGGTGTACAAAGTTATTGTTGATATTGACGAAGAAACTTCCAGCAGCATGGTGAAGACATATTGTGAGTACTTTCAGAAAATTATTGGAGAAAAACTTTGGCCATATTGCGGCAGTTCTTTGGCAGTTACTGCAGCATTCCTTACTGGAGTTAACATCAAGCCAAAATAGAAGACATGGTCAAGTCAGTTGTTACTAAGAAGAAAGGGAACGTGGACAACAATAAAGGGACCAATGATTGGATCGCTTTTTCTAAGTCTGTTGTTCCAACTGTTATTTCATTCATCAAAGATTTAAATCTTTTCTTCTGAATCATCTGCTGGATGTGAAGTATCAGGAGTTGTAGAACAAAAGCCTAAAAGTGATTTTGACTTATTTTTTTATCCTCCACCAAACAAAACACTTAAGTTTGATGACCCCAGAAACAAATGCCTTGAGGATGAAGTCACCATGTTTCAAAAATTACGGCAACCAACTTCACAACCATTAAATTATTGGGAAAATGAACATAGGTTTCCACTGCTAACAGCAAGTGCGAAAATTGTCTTGGCCATACCAGTGTCCTCAGCGGCAGTAGAGCACTTATTTAGTGCAGCTGGATTGTTGTTGAGTAAGTTACGAAAACGGATGTTACCAGCTCTCGTTATAAACTCTGTGTATATCAGATTTGCATGTAAGATGAAAATTGTGGAAATGGTTCAGGGATTACCTGGATTAACTGAATTATTAGAAACAGTCGATCAGCAGGAAATTGATAATGTGCTGAATGAGCAGAGTGACTCAGAAACAGAATGAGAGTGTCAGAATGACACTGAATTGTTATATTTAGATTAAACTTTGTTTTAATAAAATACTCTTGAATATTAAAATTAATAAATTCTGTTGTTTTACATGTCTCTTTGTACATGTAGTCCTATTTAGTAGACACTAACCCTAAACTTTCATAAATTTCATAATTTTATTTGAACTGTATTCCATATTAGTATTATCATGGGAATCCTGGGATGGGACAGGCCAAATGACTGTGGGATGGGATGGGAATGGGACTGAAAAATATGTCCCATGGACAAGCCTGAGAATAAGGCAAAATGCAGGTGACTTACAGAATAAAACAATATAAAGGTGACTTCTAGAATAAAGCAATATAAAGGTGACTTCTAGAATAACGCAATATAAAAGTGATTTCTAGAATAAAGCAGTTATGTAATAGTGAATTTTATAATAAATCAAAGTAAGTCTGAGTTCTTGAATGAAGCAATAAAATGGTGAATTCTAGAATAAAACAGTAATTGTAATGGTAAGTTCTAGGATAAAATAACAATGAAATTGTGAGTTCTAGATACCCAAACCATATAATGATGAGTCATAGAAAAAAGCGGCCATGTAATGGTGATTACTAGAACAAAACAACAATGTAATGGTGAGTTATAGAACAAAACGACTATATAATGGTGAGTTATAGAACAAAACGATCATATAATGGTGATTCACTGGGCAAAACGACCATAAAATGGTGAGTCATAGAAAAAACAAACATGTAATGGTGAGTCATAGAACAAAACGACCATATACTAGTTAGTCATAGAACAAAACGGCCATATAATGGTGAGTCATAGAACAAAACAATCATGTGATGGTGAGTCATAGAACAAAATGATCATATAATAGTTAGTCATAGAACACAACGGCCATATAATGGTGAGTCACTGGACAAATCGACCATATAATGGTGAATCAAAGGACAAAACGATCATATATTGTTGAGTCACTGGATAAAACAACCATATAATGGTGAGTCATAGAATAAAACGACCACATAATGGTGAGTCATAGAACAAACAAAAAATCATAATTCTGAGTCATAGAACAAAATTGCCATATAATTCTGAGTCATAGAACAAAACTACCATATACGGGTGTTACAAAACAAAACAAATATATAATGCTGAGTCATAGAACTAAACGACCATATAATGGTGAGTCATATAACAAAACAAACATATAATGGTGAGTCATAGAACAAAACGGTTATATAAAGGTGAGTCATAGAACAAAACGACCAGATAAAGGTGAGTTATAGCACAAAACAAACATGTAATGGTGAGTCATAGAACAAATCTGGTATTTAATTGTGAGTCATAGAACATAACGACCGTATAATGGTGAGTCACAAGACAAAACAGTCATATAATATAAGTCACAGGACAAAACAACCATTTAATGGTGAATCATACGGCAAAACAACCATTTAATGGTGAGTCATACGGCAAACCAACCATATAATGGTGAATCATACGGCAAACCAACCATATAATGGTGAATCATACGGCAAACCAACCATATAATGGTGAATCATACGGCAAACCAACCATATAATGGTGAGTTGTGGGATAAAGTAAATGTGACCTAGTGGGGTCTACGTCAGAACAGAAACATAATGTTCGGATCCAGAACACACGTGATGTAGCGTGTACAAAGAACACAAGTAATATCGAGTGTGCACAGAACACACGTGATGCCGAGTGTACACAGAACACAAGTAATGTCGAGTGTAGACAGAGCACAAGTAATGTCGAGTGTACAGAGGAATGAGTAGATTCTGTATGGTCACGAGCTTCAGAACATGACGACTGTAGATGAAACATAGCGATGACGATATTAGATGAAATACTTACGGTCATGACGATGATAGATGAAATACTTACAGCCATGGCGATGATAGATGAAATACTTACAGCCATGGCGATGATAGATGAAATACTTACAGCCATGGCGATGATAGATGAAATACAGCAATGACGATGATAGATGACATACTTACATTCATGACGATACTGGATGAAATACTTACGGTCATGACGATGATAGATGAAACACTTACAGCCATGGCGATGATAGATGAAATACTTACAGCCATGACGATGATAGATGAAATACTTACAGCCATGGCGATGATAGATGAAATACTTACAGCCATGACGATACTGGATGAATTACTTACGGTCATGACGATGATAGATGAAACACTTACAGCCATGACGATATTAGATGAAATACTTACAGTCATGACGATATTAGATGAAATACTTACAGCCATGGCGATGATAGATGAAACACTTACAGCCATGGCGATGATAGATGAAATACTTACAGTCATGACGATGATAGATGAAATACTTACAGTCATGACGATGATAGATGAAATACTTACAGCCATGACGATGATAGATGAAATACTTACAGTCATGACGATGATAGATGAAATACTTACAGCAATGACGATATTAGATGAAATACTTACAGCCAAGGCGATGATAGATGAAATACTTACAGCCATGATGATGATAGATGAAATACTTACAGCCATGACAATGATAGATGAAATACAGCCATGACGATGATAGATGAAACACTTACAGCCATGACGATGATAGATGAAATACTTACAGTCATGACGATGATAGATGAAATACTTACAGCAATGACGATATTAGATGAAATACTTACAGCCATGACGATATTAGATGAAATACTTACAGCCATGACGATGATAGATGAAATACTTACAGCCATGACGATGATAGATGAAATACAGCCATGACGATGATAGATGAAACACTTACAGCCATGACGATGATAGATGAAATACTTACAGTCATGACGATATTAGATGAAATACTTACAGCCATGACGATAATAGATGAAATACTTACAGCCATGACGATGATAGATGAAATACTTACAGCAATGACGATGATAGATGAAATACAGCCATGACGATGATAGATGAAACACTTACAGCCATGACGATGATAGATGAAATACTTAAAGCCATGACGATATTAGATGAAATACTTACAGCAATGACGATATTAGATGAAATACTTACAGCCATGACGATGATAGATGAAATACTTACAGCAATGACGATGATAGATGAAATACTTACAGCCATGACGATGATAGATGAAATACTTACAGCCATGACGATGATAGATGAAATACTTACAGTCATGACGATGATAGATGAAATACTTACAGCCATGACGATGATAGATGAAATACTTACAGTCATGACGATGATAGATGAAATACTTACAGCCATGACGATGATAGATGAAATACTTACAGCAATGACGATGATAGATGAAATACTTACAGTCATGACGATGATAGATGAAATACAGCCATGACGATGATAGATGAAACACTTACAGCCATGACGATGATAGATGAAATACTTACAGTCATGACGATGATAGATGAAATACTTACAGTCATGACGATGATAGATTAAATACTTACAGCCATGACGATATTAGATGAAATACTTACAGTCATGACGATGATAGATGAAATACTTACAGCCATGACGATATTAGATGAAATACTTACAGCCATGACGATATTAGATGAAATACTTACAGCCATGACGATATTAGATGAAATACTTACAGCCATGACGATGATAGATGAAATACTTACAGCCATGACGATATTAGATGAAATACTTACAGCAATGACGATGATAGATGAAATACTTACAGCCATGACGATGATAGATGAAATACTTACAGCCATGACGATGATAGATGAAATACTTACAGTCATGACGATGATAGATGAAATACTTACAGTCATGACGATGATGGATGAAATACTTACAGCCATGACGATATTAGATGAAATACTTACAGCCATGACGATGATAGATGAAATACTTACAGTCATGACGATGATAGATGAAATACAGCCATGACGATGATAGATGAAACACTTACAGCCATGACGATATTAGATGAAATACTTACAGCCATGACGATATTAGATGAAATACTTACAGCCATGACGATGATAGATGAAATACAGCCATGACGATATTAGATGAAATACTTACAGCCATGACGATGATAGATGAAACACTTACAGCCATGACGATATTAGATGAAATACTTACAGCCATGACGATATTAGATGAAATACTTACAGCCATGACGATGATAGATGAAATACAGCCATGACGATGATAGATGAAATACTTACAGCAATGACGATGATAGATGAAATACTTACAGCAATGACGATATTAGATGAAATACTTACAGCCAGGACGATATTAGATGAAATACTTACAGCAATGACGATACTGGATGAAATACTTACGGTCATGACGATGATAGATGAAATACTTACAGCAATGACGATATTAGATGAAATACTTACAGCCATGACGATATTAGATGAAATACTTACAGCCATGACGATACTGGATGAAATACTTACGGTCATGACGATGATAGATGAAATACTTACAGCCATGACGATGATAGATGAAATACTTACAGCAATGACGATGATAGATGAAATACTTACAGTCATGACGATGATAGATGAAATACTTACAGTCATGACGATGATAGATGAAATACTTACAGCCATGACGATGATAGATGAAATACAGCAATGACGATGATAGATGAAATATTTACAGTCATGACGATGATAGATGAAATACTTACAGTCATGACGATGATAGATGAAATACTTACAGTCATGACGATGATAGATGAAATACAGCAATGACGATGATAGATGAAATACTTACAGCAATGACGATGATAGATGAAATACTTACGGTCATGGCGATGATAGATGAAATACAGCAATGGCGATGATAGATGAAATACTTACAGTCATGACGATACTGGATGAAATACTTACAGCAATGACGATGATAGATGAAATACTTACGGTCATGGCGATGATAGATTAAATACAAGTACTTACAGGCATGAGACGTTCTGGTTGGGACAGCCTCGGTCCTGTGGGTGATGCGGGAGTCTGGGATGACAGAGCTGCCATGTCGGAGGTGACAACACTGAGTGTGATGACCTGACAGAGCTGCCGTATCGGAGGTCACAACACTGGGTGTGGGGACCAGATTATGTTATGTTGTTTGTCCATCAAGAATGATGATGACCATTCATTTCATCCAGTGGGGTTTAAAGTATGGAGCCGTGAGTTCTAAGATGGCTAATAAGGCCTATTTTGGCTCGAAATGTTCTTTGACAATGTGGACAAAGAATGCTTGATGTTTCTGGAGGAGGATTTCCTGCAGTGGTTTTTCTGTTCTGTCTTCTCTTCACATCTCTTGCAGTCCTGGTTGCCTCACAAGTGACTGCACCCTTGCGTAATGATGCACGCCACGAATTTAGGCCTCAGGCTGAAGTCTCCCAGGTGTCATGATGAATTCCAAAAGCATTCAGTGGGATTTTAATAGTGTCTTTATAAAGCGTTTCCTCTGGTCGCCTTGGGAGCGTTTACCACAACGCAACTCGCAATAAAAATTCGTTTAGAGAGCCTGTGATCTGGCATGCGAGTCAAGTGACCAGCCCAGCGAATCGGATTCTTCATTAGTAGAGTGTGGATACTGGGCATGGACGCTCTTTCTGGGACTTCATTGTCTGGGATCTTGTCTTGTCATTTAATCTTCAGTAGCTTCCTAAGGCAGACTGTGTGGAAATGGTTTAATTTTCTAGCGTGTCGCTGATAAACAGTCCAGGTTTCACAAGCATATAGCAGTGTGGATAATACAACTGCGTTATAGACTTTCATCTTTGTTTGCAGGCTTATTCCAATTCTGTCCCATACATTCTTGTTGCCGGGGCCCATAAGGGAAGCAAAGAATAGCAACACTGTAGCCTACCACGCATGTCGTAAGAGGCGACTAAGGAGGATATGGTTCCGTCGCCCTGCTACTGAGTGAGTGCGTGGCTCGACACTGTGAGCTGTGAGTTTCGTGTGAAATGCTTTTGAATCTGCCCGAGGTTTTTTGGAACGTGACTGCATGTTCGGAGCGATGGCGGATGGCTATGTCCCAGAGTTGACCAGTTTTTGCCTTATGCAGAAATTGTTGGCTGCTGGGCTTCTGGTTGACTGCCACTGCCGTCGGTGATGAACTGTATTTTCGTGGACTGTGTGGGTGAACATCTAGGAAACATCCAGATGGGAAAATGACTGCCGATTCCATCAGAGATAAACTGGATGTTTCATGGGGGACTTTCGTGTTGACATTCTGGCGGCGGCACTACTGTCTTTTCCACTTTTCACATTGGGCAGTGGGGAGCGTTTTTATGTGATATTCACTGGCACAGGAACGGAGCATAATGGGGACGACCCGTTGCTGTGAAGTTGGAACTGTGACTAACTAACTAACTAACTAACATTCTTGTACAGTCTGCCAAAGGCCACGCTGGCCTTGGAGATTCTTGCATTCACTTCGTCATCAATTGTGGCAGCTTGTGACACAGTGCTGCCAAGATAGGTGAATTTGTCCACAACACTTAGTCTATGACCATTCACTTTGATATTCGGCACAGTGTGATTATTCCCTGGAGCTGGCTGGTGCATAACTACAGACTTCTCCATGTTGATATTGAGCCCAAAGTTGGCACAGGCATGTGAGAAAGCTGAAATATTATTTTGCATGTCCGCCTCTCAGTTGGCGTATAGAGAGCAATCATCAGTAAACAGGAGCTCTTTGACGGTGTCGCTGTTAATTTTGGTTTTAGCTTCCAGCCTTCTGAGATTGAATAACTTTCCACCCATGCGGTAGTTGATGTCTATTCCAATGTCGTTGTTCTCGAAGGCATTCGTCAACATAGCTGAAAACATGAGGCTGAACAGTGTTGGTGCAGGGACACATTCTTGCTTCACTCCATTGGTGACAGGAAAGGGCTCAGAGCTCACCATTTTCCTGTACCCTTGCCTGCATGCCATCATGAAATAGCCGCACTATTTGGACAAACTTTCGTGGACAGCCATATTTTGCCATAATCTTCCACAGTCCTTCTCTTCTGACTGTATCAAAAGCCTTGGTAAGGTCAATGAAAGTGGCGAACATTTCGCAGTTCTGTTCTCACATTTCTCTTGCAGCTGCGTTGCAGCGAAAATCATGTCAACAGTTCCACGTTCTTTTCTGAAGCCACATTGACTCTCAGGAAGAAGACCTTGATCGAGATGGGCCGTGAGGCCGTGAGACCAGATAGAGCAGCCGTGTCGGAGGTGACAACACTGAGTGTGGGGACCTGACAGAGCTGCCATGTTGGAGGTGACAACGTCGAGTGTGGGGACCTGAAAATTGAGCGCAGAGCTGGATCAAAATGCCGAAACTGCTAGAGGTGACCAGAGATGTCCCAGCTGCTGCTTGCATGTACCGTCGGGGTGTCTCTAATTGGGTCGCAGGAGAGGAAGCAGTCTTTGTGTTGATAACCTGCAGGTGCTAGCTAGCAAGGTACGCTAGCAACACATATACCATCATAACTGGCTGGCATGGCTGAACACCCGTTGAATGCACACGGTATAGAACGATGGGGTCAAGTGAAGACAGGAACTCACAAACAACAGTTGTATGCACACGGTATAGAACGATGGTCAAGTGAAGACAGGAACTCACAAACAACAGTTGTATGCACACGGTATAGAACGATGGTCAAGTGAAGACAGGAACTCACAAACAACAGTTGTATGCACACGGTATAGAACGATGGTCAAGTGAAGACAGGAACCTCACAAACAACAGTTGTATGCACACGGTATAGAACGATGGTCAAGTGAAGACAGGAACTCACAAACAACAGTTGTATGCACACGGTATAGAACGATGGTCAAGTGAAGACAGGAACTCACAAAACTACAGTTGTATGCCACACGGTATAGAACGATGGTCAAGTGAAGACAGGAAACTCACAAACAACAGTTGTATGCACACGGTATAGAACGATGGTCAAGTGAAGACAGGAACTACACAAACAAACATTGTATGCACACGGTATAGAACGATGGTCAAGTGAAGACAGGAACTCACAACAACAGTTGTATGCACACGGTATAGAAACGATGGTCAAGTGAAGACAGGAACTCACAAACAACAGTTTGTATGCACACGGTATAGAACGATGGTCAAGTGAAGACAGGAACTCACAAACAACAGTGTATGCACCACGGTATAGAACGATGGTCAAGGTGAAGACAGGAACTCACAAACAACAGTGTATGCACACGGGTATAGAACGATGGTCAGTGAAGACAGGAACTCACAACAACAGTTGTATGCACACGGTATAGAACGATGGTCAAGTGAAGACAGGAACTCACAAACCAACAGTTGTATGCACACGTATAGAACGATGGTCAAGTGAAGACAGGAACTCACAAACAACAGTTGTATGCACACGGTATAGAAACGATGGTCAGTGAAGACAGGAATTACAAACAACAGTTGTATGCACACGGTATAGAACGATGGTCAAGTGAAGACAGGAACTCACAAACAACAGTTGTATGCACACGGTATAGAACGATGGTCAAGTGAAGACAGGAACTCACAAACAACAGTTGTATGCACACGGTATAGAACGATGGTCAAGTGAAGACAGGAACTCACAAACACAGTTTTATGCACACGGTATAGAACGATGGTCAAGTGAAGACGGAACTCACAAACAACAGTTTATGCACACGGTATAGAACGATGGTCAAGTGAAGACAGGAACTCACAAACAACAGTTGTATGCACACGGTATTAGAACGATGGTCAAGTGAAGACAGGAACTCACAACAACAGTTGTATGCACACGGTATAGAACGATGGTCAAGTGAAGACAGGAACTCACAAACAACAGTTGTATGCACACGGTATAGAACGATGGTCAAGTGAAGACAGGACCTCACAAGACAACAGTTTGTATGCACCGGTATAGAACGATGGTCAAGTGAAGACAGGACTCACAAACAACCAGTTGTATGCACACGGTATAGAACGTGGTCAAGTGAAGACAGGAACTCACAAACAACAGTTTGTATGCACACGGTATAGAACGATGGTCAAGTGAAGACAGGAACTCACAAACAACAGTTGTATGCACACGGTATAGAACGATGGTCAAGTGAAGACAGGAACTCACAAACAACAGTTGTATGCACACGGTATAGAACGATGTCAAGTGAAGACAGGAACTCACAAACAACAGTTGTATGCACACGGTATAGCACGATGGTCAAGTGAAGACAGGAACTCAACAAACAACAGTTGTATGCACACGGTATAGAACGATGGTCAAGTGAAGACAGGAACTCCAAACAACAGTTGTATGTCACACGGTATAGAACGATTGGTCCAGGGAGAACAGGAACTCACAAACAACAGTTTGTATGGCACACGGTATAGAACGATGGTCAAGTGAAGACAGGAACTCACCAAGGGACAACAGTTGTATGCCACACGGTATAGAACGATGGTCAAGTGAGACAAGAACTACACAGGGACACAGTGTATGCACACGGTATAGAACGATGGTCAAGTATGAAGACAGGAACTCACAAACAACAGGTTTTGTATGCACACGGGTATAGAACGATGGTCAAGTGAAGACAGGACTCACAAGGCGGGACACAGTTTGTATGCACACGTAGAGAACGTGGTCGCCAAGTGAAAGGACAAGAACTCTCACAGGAGCCGGGACACCAGTTGTATGCACACGGTATAGAACGATGGTCAAGTGAAGACATGAACTCACAAACAAGGCCTGGACACCGTTGTATGCACAACGGTATAGAACGATGGTCAAGTGAAGACAGGAACTCACAACAAGGCTGGACACCCGTTGTATGCACATCGGTATAGAACGATGGTCAAGTGAAGACAGGAACTAACAAACAACAGTTGTATGCACACGGTATAGAACGATGGTCAAGTGAAGACAGGAACTCACAAGGCTGGACGCCAGTTGTATGCACAACGGTATAGAACGATGGTCAAGTGAAGACAGGAACTCACAAACAAGGCTGGACACCAGTGTATGCACAACGGTATAGAACGATGGTCAAGTGAAGACAGGAACTCACAAACAACAGTTGTATGCACACGGTATAGAACGATGGTCAAGTGAAGACAGGAACTCACAAACAACAGTTGTATGCACACGGTATAGAACGATGGTCAAGTGAAGACAGGAACTCACAAACAACAGTTGTATGCACACGGTATAGAACGATGGTCAAGTGAAGACAGGAACTCACAAACAACAGTTGTATGCACACGGTATAGAACGATGGTCAAGTGAAGACAGGAACTCACAAACAACAGTTGTATGCACACGGTATAGAACGATGGTCAAGTGAAGACAGGAACTCACAAACAACAGTTGTATGCACACGGTATAGAACGATGGTCAAGTGAAGACAGGAACTCACAAACAACAGTTTGTATGCACACGGTATAGAACGATGGTCAAGTGAAGACAGGAACTCACAAACAACAGTTGTATGCACACGGTATAGAACGATGGTCAAGTGAAGACAGGAACTCACAAACAACAGTTGTATGCACACGGTATAGAACGATGGTCAAGTGAAGACAGGAACTCACAAACAACAGTTGTATGCACACGGTATAGAACGATGGTCAAGTGAAGACAGGAACTTCACAAACAACAGTTGTATGCACACGGTATAGAACGATGGTCAAGTGAAGACAGGAACTCACAAACAACAGTTGTATGCACACGGTATAGAACGATGGTCAAGTGAAGACAGGAACTCACAAACAACAGTTGTATGCACACGGTATAGAACGATGGTTCAAGTGAAGACAGGAACTCACAAACAACAGTTGTATGCACATGGTATAGAACGATGGTCAAGTGAAGACAGGAACTCACAAACAACAGTTGTATGCACACGGTATAGAACGATGGTCAAGTGAAGACAGGAACTCACAAACAACAGTTGTATGCACACGGTATAGAACGATGGTCAAGTGAAGACATGAACTCACAAACAACAGTTGTATGCACACGGTATAGAACGATGGTCAAGTGAAGACAGGAACTCACAAACAACAGTTGTATGCACACGGTATAGAACGATGGTCAAGTGAAGACAGGAACTCACAAACAACAGTTGTATGCACACGGTATAGAACGATGGTCAAGTGAAGACAGGAACTCACAAACAACAGTTTGTATGCACACGGTATAGAAACGATGGTCAAGTGAAGACAGGAACTCACAAACAACAGTTGTATGCACACGGTATAGAACGATGGTCAAGTGAAGACAGGAACTCACAAACAACAGTTGTATGCACACGGTATAGAACGATGGTCAAGTGAAGACAGGAACTCACAAACAACAGTTGTATGCACACGGTATAGAACGATGGTCAAGTGAAGACAGGAACTCACAAACAACAGTTGTATGCACACGGTATAGAACGATGGTCAAGTGAAGACAGGAACTCACAAACAACAGTTGTATGCACACGGTATAGAAACGATGGTCAAGTGAAGACAGGAACTCACAAACAACAGTTGTATGCACACGGTATAGAACGATGGTCAAGTGAAGACAGGAACTCACAAACAACAGTTGTATGCACACGGTATAGAACGATGGTCAAGTGAAGACAGGAACTCACAAACAACAGTTGTATGCACACGGTATAGAACGATGGTCAAGTGAAGACAGGAACTCACAAACAACAGTTGTATGCACACGGTATAGAACGATGGTCAAGTGAAGACAGGAACTCACAAACAACAGTTGTATGCACACGGTATAGAACGATGGTCAAGTGAAGACAGGAACTCACAAACAACAGTTGTATGCACACGGTATAGAACGATGGTCAAGTGAAGACAGGAACTCACAAACAACAGTTGTATGCACACGGTATAGAACGATGGTCAAGTGAAGACAGGAACTCACAAACAACAGTTGTATGCACACGGTATAGAAACGATGGTCAAGTGAAGACAGGAACTCACAAACAACAGTTGTATGCACACGGTATAGAACGATGGTCAAGTGAAGACAGGAACTCACAAACAACAGTTGTATGCACACGGTATAGAACGATGGTCAAGTGAAGACAGGAACTCACAAGGCGGGACAACAGTTGTATGCACACGGTATAGAACGATGGTCAAGTGAAGACAGGAACTCACAAGGCGGGACAACAGTTGTATGCACACGGTATAGAACGATGGTCAAGTGAAGACAGGAACTCACAAGGCGGGACAACAGTTGTATGCACACGGTATAGAACGATGGTCAAGTGAAGACATGAACTCACAAACAACAGTTGTATGCACACAGTATAGAACGATGGTCAAGTGAAGACAGGAACTCACAAGGCGGGACAACAGTTGTATGCACACGGTATAGAACGATGGTCAAGTGAAGACAGGAACTCACAAACAACAGTTGTATGCACACTGTATAGAACGATGGTCAAGTGAAGACAGGAACTCACAAACAACAGTTGTATGCACACGGTATAGAACGATGGTCAAGTGAAGACAGGAACTCACAAACAACAGTTGTATGCACACGGTATAGAACGATAGTCAAGTGAAGACAGGAACTCACAAGGCGGGACAACAGTTGTATGCACACGGTATAGAACGATGGTCAAGTGAAGACAGGAACTCACAAGGCGGGACAACAGCTGTATGCACACGGTATAGAACGATGATCAAGTGAAGACATGAACTCACAAACAAGGCTGGACACCAGTTGTATGCACAACGGTATAGAACGATGGTCAAGTGAAGACATGAACTCACAAACAAGGCTGGACACCAGTTGTATGCACAACGGTATAGAACGATGTTCAAGTGAAGACATGAACTCACAAACAAGGCTGGACACCCGTTGTATGCACAACGGTATAGAACGATGGTCAAGTGAAGACAGGAACTCACAAACAAGGCTGGACACCCGTTGTATGCACATCGGTATAGAACGATGGTCAAGTGAAGACAGGAACTAACAAACAACAGTTGTATGCACACGGTATAGAACGATGGTCAAGTGAAGACAGGAACTCACAAGGCTGGACGCCAGTTGTATGCACAACGGTATAGAACGATGGTCAAGTGAAGACAGGAACTCACAAACAAGGCTGGACACCAGTGTATGCACAACGGTATAGAACGATGGTCAAGTGAAGACAGGAACTCACAAACAAGGCTGGACACCAGTTGTATTAACACAGTATAGATAATGACATGGTCAAGAAGGCATGACCCAACAATGATCGGAGGAGGAGGGAGAGATGTCTGACATCTGGATGTATCAACAAACATTTGTAAGTTTGGGTTCTGTGTACCGTTTTTAATTGTTTGTTTTACATATACAGTATTATACTAACGGACATATTAATGTTTGTTTTATTTTCATTACTACCATCTTTCCACTGTTCTGTATTGTAGATGTCATATACAGACTCGGGTCTACACACGAGGACCGTTCATTATCTCAGTCCGAGACTCTACCTGTCAACATCCATCAGAATGAAAGGCCTAATTTTGAACAAAACTCGCTGCATCAGCAGAAGGCAACTTTCGAGGAGCCTAGACCCGATGACCAGCACCAAGCGTTTGCTTCCAGAGAGCAGCTTAGATCAACGCAGACCACACAGCCCGAAGCTTCTGGGTTTCCATGTACATTGAATGCCCGCCTGTCTCAGTCAACACCAGCTCTTCAGATATGTGAGGACACAAAATGGGTGGTTGGAGACAAGTGTGTAGGCACACGGCAACTGATGCTCAAGTCTTCATTTCACTCCCTCATCTCGTCATCGTCTCCGTGTTTGATAAACACACCAGTGACACCAGCGCAACTATCTGACAGAGTTTCGGTCGTCAAGTCTGAGCATCGTTTCAGACATCCTCACTTGTACTCCAAGAGCTTAAAACAGACATCGACATCAGCCTCTCAGAAAGTCTGCCCATGTCACGGACAAGACTCGCTCAAGATCATGCGTGGCATCAAGCATCCAGGGAGGGTTATTCGAGCTCAGTCTTCCATCACACAGGAGCAAGAACAGTCACCCGCCAGGGAGGACTCAGCTCAATCACCAGCCATGGAAGAACATAACAACAGCCTCAATCAGTCATCCTGTACACAGATTCCAGGTGAGACACCCAACCAGAACGTGGATTCTCCGAGATGTGCCTCTGACTCCAAGGACGGGGAAGCTGGGAGTAAACAAGCTGGGGAGGCGTCATCGAGTCTGGTGCTAGTGGAGCACCATGCACCTGTTCTCAGATGGGCCAGCCTCCGTCCACTCACGCGTATTCTGTCCTTGGCCTTGGCCCAGTTGGCGAATGTGGCTCTCATATTCTCAGACAACTCTCAAGGTGTCCACCGTTTGACCTCAAGTTCTGGTGCTCTAGGAACAGAATCAAAACACCATGAGTTGGCCTGTGCCATGCATCCAGTGGGAATTGGAGAACATGGACAAGTGGAGACTACATGTAAGCGTCATGTCAGTGAGGAGGAAGTCAAACTGCTAGGAGTGCTTCAACGCACGTACTCTACGGACAGCTTTGAGATCTTAGAATCTCCTTATCCTGATGGATCTACAGGGGGAGACAAGAGGATTCAGAGAATGATTAGCGAGTGCCAGGACCATCAAGCTCTCTCACCGCCTGTCTGTGAGGCTCTTGAAGATAAAATATACGTCTCATCTAGTGATTTTGGTTGTGCACATCCACACGACGGTGTCGCTGCTCTCCCAGGTATGTCCACATCCAGCACAGACTTTGTCTGCTTCGACTTCCGGAAGCTTCTTACAGATGACCAGTTCAGGCTGGAGAATCCGATGTTGGAGTCTCCCTATCGGGGATCACCGGACGTCAACTCCTGCAGCACAGAAAGTGACTTTCTGGTTGTTGGAGGCGACTGTCTCAACCAGTCTGTCGGTGGTGACAGCAGTTGCAGTTGTCAGCATGCTTGTCATCATAACACTGGCAGAGACGATGGCAATTATGATGACGACGATGATGATGGGGACAGCAGTGAATCATTTATAATTTTATCAGGCAATGATATTAATAATGTGGAGTGTATCTTTTAATGTTGTCAGCTTTACCTCTAGTTCTGTTGTGGTTGCTCCGGGAACCCAAGTATCGTCATATCTGTCTCTTCGTTCTCGCTCTCTCTCTCTCTCTCTCTCTCTCTCTCTCTCTCTCTCTCTCTCTCTCTCTCTCTCTCTCTCTCTATCTCTCTCTCTCTATCTCACACACCCACACACACACACACACACACATATATATATATATATATATATATATATATATATATATATATATATATATATATATATATATATATATATATATATATATATATATATATATATAGTGGTTCGTCTCTCTGGGTATTGCTGTTTATTGTATGTGGTATGGGATTCTTCATTACTATTGTTTAATTTCACCTTTCTTATCTTGTGTCTCTACTTGTTTTACTATGTAGCCAGTACACCACGTGACGTGCAGAAGTGTCTCTACTTGTTTTACCATGTAGCCAGTACACCCAGTATCTCTATATGTGGATGTGTGTCCGAGCGTGTGTGCCTCCGAGCGTGTGTGCCTCCGAGCGTGTGTGCTTATTATTGAGAACAAAAAAGCAGCTATTTGGTCTGCTCAGCTACAGTGACATAAATGGGTATTCTCAACGTTTCGAGCGATAAGCCGACCTCTTCTTCGGGGAATGGAATAGTCACAGAACTGACGTAGCCAACCAGTGACCACGTGGGTCAATGTTTACATGAGCTGTCTGTAAAACAGGCTGCGACAACCCTGTGTGTATGCGTGCGTGTGTGTGTGGTTGTGGTTGCCCGGTATTTTGACATTCATAAGGTGACGAGGTTAGGTGACTGGTTGCTTTTTAAGATCAAAGAGTGCGTAGAACAGTATTGCGTGTCCGAGTTGATGCTTTCTTCAATAAATGTGTTGAGTGAGTTGGTGAATGTTTTGTCGAATATCGTAGATTGTATATGTGAATAAATGATTGGATATGTGAGTGATGTGTGTTTGATTGGTTGGGCATAGCTGACATTTAAATATTGAGCACAACCCACTACTGGCAACGCTGATCGTATTCTGGTATGAACCTAAGGCCTATCCACGTCAACATGGAAGCGCTATACTCGAGTTTCGCTCTCGTTTGAGCTCGTCACTTGTCAGTAGTGCATATCCCTGACCGGATCCGGAAACAGTCCCGTTGTAATTGATTGGTGGGACATAACGGGTCGTACATGTGATTGATTGGTGGGACATAACCTGTTGTATATGTGATTGATTAGTTGGACATAATGGATTGTAAATGTAATTGATTGTTTTATTGTCTGATTGATTGGTTGGTTAATTTGTTTATTTTGCATGTAATTGATTGGTTGATTGATCGATTATTTGGTGGTTGATTTATTTTGCATGTGCTTGCTTGCTTGCTTGCTTGTGTTCGTTGGCTTGAGCTCCAACGTGAAGTCCTGTATGTCGGATGAAGGCATCCTTTGTCCAACATCGGTGTGATGTCATACAGGACCTGAGGTTTGCGTGAGTATCCGTTGTCCCATGTCTGGCTTATTGGTGTGCAGACTGGTGGTTCCTCGCCGTACAGGCAGACACTCTCCGACTTCGGAGGAATCGGCGATCCTACTGACTTTAGCCAGGACCCCGAAGTGACCTGTTGCCCAGGACGCTCGACGAGGACGCGTCAATAGGTCTTGGCCAGTATATAACCCGGCCCTGGTGACTTGGAAACACCTTTGCGTCCCATTTTGCATGTGATTGACTGATTAATTATATACAACACTTTGTGTAGGTGGTGATTGATTTATTGATTGAATGAATGATTGATTGCTTGATTACATACCAGGTATTTACGACATTGCAATTTATGGACTAGACATCCTTGCTATCAGGAATCAGAGATGACGCTCGTGCTGACACAAACGTGTAATGGTGACATCAACGGGCGCTGGATGTTGTTTGTTGGAACTTCTTCAACAAATTTGTTGCACTTCTGGTTGTGATTGTGTCCCCATATCTCCCCATTCCCAGACTGTGGTGCGTTCGTGTAGCCTTCTACAAGAGATGTTACTATAAATAACACGGTCAGTCCAGGAGGTGTGTGCTGGTTGAAGTGGCCAGGTGGTTGCAGCACTCGTCTGTCGACCCTCTTGTGTTTGTGTTTAAATCACAGAAGTCAGTTTGGTGAAACGTGAGACTGTCTGGTGTTCTTTACTGTGAATGTTGCTGTAATAAAGTTACCCGTGAATTTTGCTGTAATAAAGTTGTCCGTGACTGTTGCCGTAATAAAGTTACCAGTGAATGTTGCTGTAATAAAGTTACCCGTGACTGTTGCCATCTCACACTCTTGTTATTCATTTGATGTTGTGTTCCCAACGTGATCCTTGACTTCAATGTCTGTTTCCTTAAATATAGATTTAAGCTGGCATGTCAGATATAATGTAACGGCTGTGCCTTATGACAGAGCCCAGCTGTGGAGAATATACGTGAAATTGGTGGGACTGTAGTGTCTGGCGACAGAACGCAGCTGTGGAGAAGATACGTGAAGTTGGTGGAACTGCTGTCAAGCTATAGACATAGAGTGGGTACGTCATCCAAATCCAGAAGTGGACATATTTAGTTTAGCAAGAACATAATTCCGGTAAGGTGGCGACGACGTGACGCGTTTATTCTTCGGGACGACGCTGTTTTAGCGTTTTCCTGTGGATTATGTGGTGTTATTTCGTATTCGTTTATTGGAAGTGTTCAAAAGAAGAAACGGAAGGCAGGTGGTGGATGAAATTATGAGGGCAGCCGACAGATAGTTGTTGGTTATTGTCTCAAGTTTCCCGACGGTAGGCAGAAGATCTCTTTCACGAGACAATGGCTACGGTGACCCGACCAGTACGGTCACTGCCAAGAAGGAGAGCAATGGCAAACTACCTTCTTTAAAATTGCCTAGTTCATTATGCTTCGCTTAAAGACAGATCATCGCAAGACAAGGACAGAGACATTAAAATTAGCAACATAGAAGTACAGAACAGATTTGATATATTGTCTGATCTAGAGATCCTATTCCAGGATGTGGATGATCAATGGGAAATGTTGAAGAATTCAATCAGTTTGGCTGCAGAAACAACTATTCCAAAATTAAAGAAGGTGGGTCGTAAGAAATGGATGACTGGAGAAATTTTACAACTAATGGAAACAAGAAGACTCAACAAAAAATAATTCTGCCAAATATGGAGAAATTCACAGACAAGTCAGAATATTATGTAAGGAGGCAAAAGAAGCATGGCTTGATAAAAATTTCTTAGAAACTGAAAAACAACACAACAGCCAAAATACCAAATTAGTGCACAAAAGAATTCAGAAACTTACTAATAAAAGAACAAGTACATCAACAGGCTGTCTAAAAACTAAAGATGGCAAAATCAGAATAGAAAAAGATCAGATTCTACATGTAGTCAGACCATGTGAAAAACCTTTATGATGATAACAGAGGTGAACAGTACGGTATTCTATTTAATAATGAAGGACATCCAATTTTGAAGATGGAGGTTCGAAATGTTCTTAAACATATGAAAGCTGGCAAGGCCCCCGGTTCAGATAACATCACAACAGACATGATTAAAGCTTTAGAAGAATATGGAATAGATCAAGTCACCAGACTGCTGAACTCATTATATGATACCAGACACATACCTTCTGAATTATGTAATTCTGAATTTATTGCAATCCCAAAGAAATCAGGAGCCTTGGAATGTGACCAACATAGAACAATTAGTATAATGAGTCACATCACAAAGATTTTGCTACGAATTATCATGCAAAGAGTGAGGAATAAAATACAAGCTGAAATATGGGAAGAACAATGTGGGTTTGTAGAAGGAAAGGGTACAGTAAATGCTGTGTATATGCTGCGTTCAATTATTTACCGTTCTATAGAAGTAAACAAAGATATACACCTTTGCTTTATTGACTACACAAAGGCTTACGATAAAGTAAGACATGTCAAAATGGTAGATATGCTTGCAGATCTACTAATTGATGGGAAAGACATTAGACTTATAAAAAACATATATTGGAAACAACAAGCTTCCATAAGGATTGATAATGAAGTGGGACCATATCAGCCTATTAAGAGAGGTGTTAGGCAGGGATGTGTAATGTCTCAGATCTTTTTTCCCTATACAGTGAAAACATTTTCAGAAATAAAGAAGATATAAATTGATTCAGCAATGGAGGACGAAACATCAATAACATTAGATATGCAGATGATACAGTATTGATTGAAGACAATGAACAGGATCTGCAACAATCAGTTGACACGGTTGTTGCACACTGTGAACAACTGGGATTAGAATTAAATTGTAAAAAGATACAGATTATGGTCGTCACTTTTTTTTTTTTTTTTAGCATATCCTTTACAGGACTTAGCTGGCAACACCAGCATCTTTCAGCTGAGTGTTGATCTCTTGGCAAGATTACGCTCAGTAGTTCGCCATTGCTTTCTGAGCGGCCGGCTCACATACCCCGTAAGTTACCGATGCGATTCGAACCACTGCTGATTTGAACCGTCATCACGTTACCGGCGAGAGTATACGAGATTACGGAGAAAAGTCACAACCTCTAAGCCATGAAGCCGGCATGGTCGTCACAAGGATGAACGAAATACCACAATGTAATATACAAGTAAATGGGAATATTCTTCAACATTTGAATCGGTTCAATTATCTCGGAACAGTCATAACATATGATGGGAGATGCCTTGAACATATTAGAACAAGAATCGCCATGGCGAAAGTAGCCTTTAGCAAGATGAAAAACATTCTGACCAATAAAATGATGTCAATTGAAACGAGAAAAAGAGTGTTGAGTTGATACATAGAACCTGTTCTTTTGTATGGATGTGAAACTTGGACAATGTGCAGTCAAGCAGAAAAACATCTGATGGCTGCAGAAATGTGGTTTCTGAGGAAAATTCAAAGAGTACCATGGACAGACAGAAAAACCAATGACCAAGTACTACAGGAGACATATGAAAATCGTAAATTGATTAGAGAAATTAGACATAGACAGTCGAAATATTTTGGACATGTTATGAGAAGAAATGGATTGGAGAACTTAGTGACAACTGGCAATATCGAAGGGAACAGACCAAGAGGAAGACCGAGAAGTAAATACCTGGAAGGCTTGACCACATGGCATGGACGAGACAGGAACACTGAGCTGATCCACGACTCTGGTGATCGAGTGAAATGGCGAGTCATGACCGCCCACGCTTTCCGGCATGGCACAAGATAGATTGAAGAACATAATCACAAGTGGCAGAATCGATGTTGCGGCTAAAGCCTTCGTCAGCTCACAAACAACAAAATGATACAACTACATTAAATATGTACATACTTAACTGATATACTGTAGTTGTCAGAATGGGCAAGGAACTGAAAGACTGCTAGAGCGCAAGTTTTGTTTAGCTGACCTGTTCCATTTCTCGTTTTGGTAGATTTACTCACTTGCGCTGAAGAATGCCATATGGGGCTAATGCTAACCTGGCATGTAGTGTCACGTCATTATCATGTCATCATGGCAAGTCATCATTGACATGTCATCATTTGCATGTTATCATTGACATGTCATCATTTGCATGTTATCATTGACATGTCATCATTGACATGTTATCATTGACATATCATCATTGGCATGTTATCATTGACATGTTATCATTGACATGTCATAATTGGCATGTTATCATTGACATGTTATCATTGACATGTTATCATTGACATGTCATCATTGACATGTCATCATTGACATGTCATCATGGATGAGTCTGACTGTAGAAGTGACCGTGACCTAATGCAGACGACATTCCCGGGTGTCCTGTTCCCACCGCTGGGGGACATTTGGATGTTGCAGACGTGCAAGCCAACCACTCTCTGGAGATTTGTTTAGAGAACAGATTAGCAGACATTTCTAATGGTTCCAAAGACAACTGAATTAACAGACAATGTACACTGTATATTATTGTTATCATGGCGTGGTCGTTGGTTGGCATGACACTGGCTTGAGGTGCAAAGGATAGTAAGACAGTGCCGTATTCTCTCCCCGTACCCCATCAACGTGTATGCGGACAATGTAAGACAGTGCCGTATTCTCCCCACACCCCTCCCGTACCCGTCCAATGTGTATGCAGAAATTGTAAGAAGACTCCTAAAAAATAATGAGACTATGGACAGTTGTAGTCCATTTAAATTTGGCGGCAACCCAATCCCGGGACTGAGATATGCAGATGACACGGACCTCCCCTCAAACAGTGCTAACGGTTTGGAAGAGCTGACCCTGTATGTGAAGAGACACAGCGAACATGAACATCTGTTCTGAACTTATCAAAAATATATAATATCCACGGATACAGCTATATTTCAACCAAAGATCACAATCGATAAATAATGTAAGACATTGAAAACATCACAAACATCTCAGATCCTTAATCTAAAACAATGGCGACTGTACAGAAGATGTCAGACAAGGCTAGCCATGGCACTGCGGAGATTGACTAGTGTCAAGATGTTGGTCGGTTGATTGATTGGTTGTTTGATTTGTTGGTTGGCTGGCTGGTTGATTGATATGTTGGTTGGCTGGTTGGTTGATTGACTGGTTGGTTGATTTGTTTGTTGGCTGGCTGGTTGATTGATATGTTGGCTGGCTGGTTGGTTGATTGATTGGTTGGTTGATTGATATGTTGGCTGGCTGGTTGATTGATATGTTGGCTGGCTGGTTGGTTGATTGACTGGTTGGTTGATTTGTTGGCTGGCTGGTCGATGGATTGGGTTGCTGATTCGTTGATTTATTGGCTGGCAGGCTGGTTGGTTGATTGATTGGTTGATTTGTTAGCTGGCTGGTTGGTTCATTGGTTGGCTGGCTCGTTGGTTGGTTGGTTGGTAGGTTGATTGGCTGGCAAGTTGATTGGTTGGTTGATTGAATGGTTGGTTGATTGATTTGTTGGTTGATTTGTTGACTGGCTGGTTGGCTGGCTGATTTATTGATAAGCTGGCTGGTTGTTTGATTGATTGGTTGGTTGATTGATTGGTTGGCTGATTTGTTGACTGGCTGGTTGGTTGGCTGGTTAGTTGGTTGATTAGCTGAAGGGTGGTTGGTTGATTGACTGGTTGGTTGATTTGTTGGCTGGCTGGTCGATGGATTGGGCTTCTGATTCGTTGATTTATTGGTTGGAAGGCTGGTCGGTTGATTGATTGGTTGATGGATTGGTTGATTGGTTGGCTAGCTGGTTGATTGGTTGGTAGGTTGATTGGCTGGCAAGTTGGTTGGTTGATTGATTCCTTGGTTGATTTGTTGGCTGGCTGGTTAGTTGATTTGTTGGCTGGTTGGTTGGCTGGCAGACTGGTTTGTTGATTGGTTGGTTGTTTGATTGGCTGGTTGGTTGGTTGATTGAATGGTTGATTTGTTGATTGATTGGTTGATTAATTGGTTAGTTGGTTAGTTGGCTGGCTGGTTGGTTGGTTGATTGATTGCCTGGCTGGTTGATTGATAGATTAGTTGGTTTGTTGCTTGATTGGATTGCTGGCTCGTTGGTTGATTGGTTGGCTGGCTATTTAATTGAATGATGGATTGGTAGGTTGATTGGTTGGCTAGCTATTTCGTTGATTGATTTTTTGGGGTTTTCTGATTGGTTAGCAGACTGGTTAGTTGATTGGTTGGCTGGCTGGTTGGTTGATTGGTTGGTTGGCTGGTTGGTTGATTGATTGGCTGGCTGGTTCTTTGATTGGTTGGCTGGTTGGTTGGTTGATTGGTTTGCTGGCTATTTGGGTGATTGATTGGCTGGCAGACTGGTTGGTTGATTGATTGGTTGATTAGCTGGCTGGCTGGTTGGTTGGTTGGTTGGTTGATTGGATGGTTACTTGGTTGATTGATTGATTGATTGATTGGTAGGTTGATTGGTTGGCTGGCTATTTTGGTTGATTTATTGGTTGGCTGGTTGACTGATTGAATGTCTGTTTGGTTGATTGATTGGTTGGCTGGTTGGTTGATTTATTGGTTGGTTGGATGATTGATTGGCTGTCTATTTGGTTGATTGATTGGTTGGTTGGTAGGTTAGTTGGTTGATAGGTTGGCTGCTTGGTTGATTGATTGGTTGGTTTGTTGGTTGATTGATTGTTTGGCTATGTTGTTGATTGATTGTTTACCTGGTTGGTTGAGTAGCTGGCAGGCTTATTGGTTGACTGACTGGTTGGTTGATTGATTGGTTGGTTGGTTTATTGATTTGTTGGTTGATTGATTTTTTGTTGGGTTTATTCGTTGGCTTGCTGGTTGGTTGATTGGTCGGGCGATTGGTTGACTGGCTATTTAGTTGACTGATTGGCTGGTTGGTTGATTGATTGGTTGATTGGCTGGCAGACGTGTTGGTTGACTGATTGGTTGGTTGACTGATTGGTTGGTTGGTTTATTGATTAGTTGGCTGGTTGGTTGATTGGCTGGCAGGCTTGTTGATTGATTGATTGATTGATTGATTGATTGGTTGGTTTATTGATTGCTTGGTTGGTTGGTTGAATGATTGGTTGATTGGCTGGTTGGTTGTCTACTCCATACTTCTGTCGAGTAAAATGCGTCTTGTTGTTTACACCAAAGGTCAGAATCATACATATATCAACGATTAGCCAGTTTCTCCAGAATTGCAACATTAAGGGACATAAGCGCAAATATATGAAGACCAAGAATACTATGTAACAGTTACCTTCCCTGGAGGTAAACATGTCCCCGGTGAGAATGTGGTCACAGCACTGGCTGAGTGCCTGTCCTTCTCAGGCTCACAAGGTGGCGGGTTCGATTCCTCTATATCCTAGTACACCATTGCTATCTAATGAAATCACCCCCCCCCCCCCGAATCTCTTGGGTAACGGCGACAAACAGGAGGTCCTTATGCAAATATGGAGTGTAGTTGGTCGTGCGTCGAAGTACACTTCTTCCCAGTGTTGCCATCTCCCTTTGATGGAAAAGCACCAAAATCGACCCAAAAAAGCACTAAAAAGCACCCCAAAAATTTAGGAAGCACCAAAAAAATCACCAACGGTTTTTATTACAAATGTAACAAGGTAGCACAGTATACTATATTATTATTACTTCATATTACAATGAAGTTTATTCCAGCTCCGCCAAATCCCAATCAGAACTACTTTCGAGCCAAAAAAAAAGCACCAAATTGCAATACTATTTTTTGGGAAATCACTAAAACAAGCACTGGTGGTATTCATTCAAAATGTTATAAAGTAGCACATTATAATTTATTATTATCTCTGAATATTAGAATGAAGTTTATTCCAGATCTGCCAAATCCCAGTCAAACAACTCCTCTTCAGTTTCTGTAGCTATTTCCTGCTGTGTTTGCTCCTGCGATGATGAGGATGAGGAGGATGATTGAAAGGAACATGTATACGCCTCCTGTGATATAATTTTTCGCAGAATATCCTTAAGTAGTTTATAATCATGACAGCATTTGCCATATCTTTTCATTCCATATCTAATAGTCAAAACAGCTGTCAAACTCTTGATGCTCAGTCTTTTTGATTTTATAACTCCCATCTGACTGAAAATACGTTCCACGTCCTCATTAGAATGAGGTATTGTGTCTGGCTTAATTGAACAATCTTCAGCGGATGTTGTCCATCATTTATTGAAGCAAAAAGCTCCCCGTACTTTGCTTGACGAAGACTTGAATGAAAAAACCAGTTATATGTTTCTCTAATCATGAACTCTATGTTCCTGGGCAGAAAGCAGCTGCAGCCTGTGACACTGCCAGCTGAATGGAATGACATACTCACCTAATTAGTACAAGATGAGGAACTTCGGATTTTAATTGTGTATATACTCCATTGTTTACACCTGTCATGACAGACGCATTGTCAGTGCCGGGTGCAACTAGTCTTTGCAACTCAAGTCCATTCTTTTTAAACAATCTTTTAACGCATTGCATATTGCCTGTGCGTTGCAGTCACTCAGTTCAACTAAATCAAAGTAAGTAACCACAAACTGCTTTCTTGTCTCTGAATAGTACCTAATAGCTACTCCAAGTAGCTTAGTTTCAGAAATGTCATTGCTCTCATCAATCAGTAAGCTGTATTTACTTTTGCCAATATCAGCTGTCAAGTCTGTTGAAAAATATGGTGCAAGTACATTTGAAATAACTACTCTGCACTTAGTTCTCCTAAGCTTAAAGTTCTTGCAACCTTTGCTGTCACCAAAGTGTACCTTGCAGAGTTCACTTAAATGGTCAACAACGCGAAGCGAACAATGGCCAGCTATGAACAAAGACATGCATCCTTCTGTTTCTTTTACATCATCTTTCAGTTTTTCAAATGCAATTGTTGTTTGCCTTTGTGTACTGAATGGTTGTTCGGCTTTCTGATGTTTCGTTGTATTCTTGTGCCTCTCAATATCATTTAACCTGGCTGCAATTTAACATTTGCAATATTTGCAAAAACACTTAGTATTATCCCCTGCTACTTTTAACAGCCGGCTTCGTGGCTTAGAGGTTAGCGACTTTTCTCCGTAATCTCGTATACTCTCGTGGGTAACGTGATGACAGTGAGAATCAGCAGTGGTTCGAATCGCATCGGTAACTTACGGGGTATATGAGCCGGCCGCTCAGAAAGCAATGGCAAACTACTGAGCGTAATCTTGCCAAGAAATCAACATACAGCTGAAAGATTCTGGTGTTGACAGCGATGTCTTCTAAAGGATATGCAAAAAAAAACAACACTTTTAACAACAAATTTTGAAATCTCGTGTCACTGAGCCACTGTTCTCTGAAATTTTGACAATATTTCTTGCTCATGGTGAAACATAAATAAGCTTAAATGAAAGGATAATGTAGACACCACAAAATTATGAACTCGATTACAAGCTAATGTATTGACGTTTGGACTTGTATGCAAGATGGCGTTCGCTTTCAGCTAAATCGTATTAAAGGGAGCTAAATTAGTTGAATATTGCGCGGTAACGTACTAAAACTGTTTTACTCCCTCACTTCAGTTCAAATTCGGCTTTTTAGTGTTCCCAAAATGATGTTTAAAGCAATATTTACTCACCCCAAAAAAGCACCAAAAAGCACCAAAATAATTTTGTGAAGCACTAAATTTTCGCACTAAATGACTTGAAAAAGCACTACATTTAGTGCGAAAAGCACTAGAATGGCAACACTGCTTCTTCCTGCAGCGAGGCGCCGTCGTCATTTGGAGGCGTCAGGTTCGATCCCGGTCGGTAACTATAGCTTTCAAATTTTATGTTTTCTAGTGCGTCTTCTAATCTCTATTTCCTTCTTCTTCTTCTGTGAGTGCCAAATAATATTATGTGTGTCTATTTATGTTATGCAAATTAGGCACGTTTAAAAATTTCATAACTGTTGGAAATAGCAAAGAGTAGACCGTAAGGTGGCTGCCCTAGCAAAATTATTAGGAAAACTTAAACATACCCAGAGGCAGACAGAGCCCGTTACCTTGGGTGGAATATGTCTAGATGGGAGGAGGGGGGGGGGGGGGGGGAGTAAACCTGGCAAACACGCAGGTGAAGTCGGACACACCGACCGTTCAGGTGCATAACTAGACGTGACGCACTTCCCTCGTAAACCTGGGATTTGAGCAGGCTGAATTCGGACACACCGACCATTGGGGTGCATGTCTGTGTCTGAGGCACTTCCCTCGTAAGAGGAACTGAGAAGAAGACGAAGAAAACGTGAGAATGTTAATTGTCAAAGTTAAATGTGTTTATATAATTATTTCTCGTGTGGTTAACAATCGGCGGTTGGTGTTGTCAACAACATCTGTGCCTCTTCTTGACAGCCTGTCCTCGATTACAGGTGATTGTCACACCTGGTTAAATCCCTCTCTATATTACACGTGAGTGTCACACCTGGTTATGTCCCTTTCTATATTACATGTGAGTGCCACACCAGATTATGTCCCTCTCTATATCACAGGTGAGTGTCAAAACTGGTTATATCCCTCTCTATATTACAGGTGAGTGTACACCCGTACACACAAGTACACATAGGTATGCACAATTTCACACATGTACACACAGGTACACAGATACAAACAGGTACACACAGGCATACAGATACACACAGGTACACACAGGTACACAGATACACACAGGTACACACAGGTACACAGATACACACAGGTACACGGATACACACAGGTACACACAGGCATACAGATACACACAGGTACACACAGGCATACAGATACACACAGGTACACACAGGTACACAGATACACACAGGTACACGGATACACACAAGTAAAAAGATACACACTGTACACACAGGTACGCAGATACATAGGTACACAGATACACACTGTACACACAGGTACACAGATACACACCGGTACACAATGTACACACAGGTAAACAGATACACACAAGTACACAGATACACACTGTACACAGAGGTACACAGATACATACAGGTACGCACGTGTTCACACTAATATATACAGATACACTCAGGTACACATGTACACACGTGTACACAAGGTACATAGGTACACACATGTACACACAGGTACACACATGTATACAGGTACACACAGGTACACAGGTACACAGATACACAAGGTACACAGATACACACTGGTACACAGATACACATAGTACACACAGGTACATAGATACACACAGGTACACAGATACACACAGGTACACAGATATACACAGGTTCACATATACACACAGACACACACAGGTACACAGATACACGTGTACACATGTGTACACAGAGGTACACAGGTATACACATGTACACACAGGTACACACAGGTACACATGTACAAACAGGTACACAGATACACACTATACACACAGGTACACAGATAGACACAGGTGCACAGATACACACAGGTACACACATAGTCACAGGTACACATATACACACAAGTACACAGATACGCACAGGTACACAGGTGCACAAATACACACTGTACACACAGGTACACAGATATACACAGGTACACCGATACACACTGTACACACGGGTAAACAGATACACACAGATACACACTGTACACAGAGGTACACAGATACACACAGGTACGCAATGTACACACAATTACACACAGTTACACAGATAACACAGGTACACAGATAACACAGGTACACAGATAACACAGGTACACATATGTACACAAATACACACATGTACATAGATGTGCACATGTACACACAGGTACACAGATAAACACATGTACACAGATGTACACACAGGTATACACATGTACACATGTGCACACAGGTACATAAATAAACACATGTACACAGATGTACACACATGCACACATGTACACACAGGTATATAGGTAAACACATGTACGCACAGGTATACACAGGTACATATGTACACACAGGTATACACAGGTACACGCATGCGCTCTCAGGTACACACGTTCACACTTGTACACACATGTACACACAGATACCCACAGGTACACACAAATACACACGGGTACACATTCGTGTCTGTGACTGCGAACACAGGTTGAGTTCTGATGTCTGGTAAAGGACCACTGTCATTGCACATGGATATCACTATAAGTGCTCAGTCTCCTGTCGTAGATTATACAAGGAGAATCTCAGCACAGAGCACGAACTCCGTATACCAGAGAGGCTCCAGCCACACACACACGCACGCACGCACGCACACGCACACGCGCACACACACACACACACACATGCATAGGGGCCACAATGTTACATTGCATTAACAACACAGGGACATCCCCCAAGTTCACAGTGACACCCCCCCCCCAAGTTCACAGGGACACCCCCCAAGTTCACGGGGAGATTTCCCAAGTTAACACGGAGAACCCCGAAATCCACAGGGAGATCCATGAAGTTCATAGGGGAGATTTTCCAAGTTCACAGGGAGATCCTTAAAGTTCACTGAAGGATTCTCAAACAGGACTGTCCTCCCCCGCATCAAACAGGCAGGCTGACTACACGGACTAGGACTAACCTCAAACAGTTAGGCTACTTATGCGGACCAGCCACAAACAGGTAGGCTAAATATACGGACTGGTCTCAAACAGGTAGGCTAAATATACGGACTGGTCTCAAACAGGTAGGCTAAATATACGTACTTGTCTGAAACTGGTAGGCTAACTACACGGATATGCCTCTCTAGCCTCAAACAGGTAGGCTAACTACACGGACTGGCCTCAGACAGGTAGGCTAACTATACGGACTGGCCTCAGACAGGTAGGCCTCCTGGTATACAAGGACTTGACTAAGCGCATGCAATAAGGACATAGAAATGGAGCCGGTGCCTTCATTACTAAAACAGCGTACAAGGTATATAAAAATGTATGCAGCAATTATCTCAATGTGTTCGAAGCAAATCAAATAGCTGCACTAGGTGATCCTGCCTGGCCAGGCTGTGGGACTGGGTCAAGGTCGGGTTCAAGTCCCAACAAGTTGGTTCAGCGCCCAAGTATTGGCCTAGGCTGAAATCAATAGCGTCCTCTCCCTAACAACAATCCGTCTGCTTCAGTCCGCCATCTCTGACTTGACATGCAGGCATTTCTAGACATTTATTCTGGTAAATATTCGCCATGAAACGGTGAGTAAATGTGTAGTTACAACAAGAGTTGGTGTTTCTGGCCGCCGTGTGTAGACTAGAACCTTCACCCTCCGCGTCAGATAGTTTTGTGTAGGAATGTCGCAGTTGGAGTTCCGTAGAACTTATACATATCTAATCATTAGCCACAACTGATCTACGTACTGTGTATAAGGAGGAAGTGTAAATCAGTGCACTGTTTTGAAATTATTATATGCGATTTCATTCCCTTGAGCGGATACATGATACTGAGTAAGTCCAGGTAAGACAGAGACAGGTGCCTGGTGTAGATATAAACATGGTAAGGTGTAGTAATGCACACCTGGTCGCGGGTGTGTAGCTGGTTATATTATAGTATATATTTGATTTTATTGTGTAGTACCTTGTTCACCGTGTGTTGATCAGTCACAGAATATGAAATCTGAAAATATGCACTTGTTATCTATTGAACCAGTCCCCGCGATGTTATTGTTTCTACCATTTCTCTATAAATTGTTATTTGACGTCGGCCTAGCAGTTGTTACTTCAACTGCTGACATGGCCCATGTGTTACTTTCAATCTGTCTACCAGATATGTTACTTCAGTTCTTTCAATTCCAGATATTTATTCATCTGTTTTTCTGTCTGGGTTCAGAGTTCACTTGTGTTAGGGTGGAGATACTCTCTAAACACAGCAGTCTCCAGCACGACTATGGGCAGAAAGCTAGGGCTTGTTCACGCAAACATTTACATATTAGGTGACTCTTCCCTTCCTCACTACTGCCGACTCACTCCTGACATTATGGTGTGGATCAGCCGGTACTACAGCCTCCTTGTTTCCAACCAGACAAGTCTGGCATAATCCTAACCCAAGGAGTACATCGACCCTCCAGTTAAAACACTCACACCCCAGGGAGGGGTGTGGTATCTAGGTCAAGCTATGGGGTGCACAATATAATTGGTATGTGCTTGATCTCGTGCCCACAAGTACCGACCCACTCTTTCATCTGTCTATAGCCACCTTTCCACGACTTCTGCCGCCCAGTTTGTTGTGTGAGATATTTGTGGTCGTTAGTTACCAACACACCACCCAAGTGAATCAATCAGTGAACACAAGCATTATGTATATAGAGGTACGATGATCTTTATTCCTACACATCAATGGTCCGACTGGGTCGTCGATAGATACCAACAACCGTTCGTCTATTGTGACACTTGGCACTAGGCCCGCAATACCCCACCTTCTGTTTGAGTCAGCTGGCTTTGCTTCGCTTAAGTCTGTAGCCATGTATTGCTTGGTAACAGTAAACAATGAGGCTCGAAAGGATTTCAGAAATACAGAACACATATTCGAGCTTCTCTTCATAAGTATCCAGACGAGACAATGCTTTTAAACTATAGCGAATACTAGAGACAATAGTATTATAACGAAAATAGTCTGTAATGATTTAGATATTAGCACTGTGAAACATAATGTCCGGTTTTGGAACTCAGCTTGACATATGAATAAGTACTAAAAATATCCGGATCTATAGACGCTAGCGTCGTTTTCCCTTTGTGTGGATCGATATAGGAGAGTAGATAAATATAGGACTGCCGTCATGCATGACTCGAGGTGGAGACATATTATAGTGTACATATATAAGAGATCTCTGCCTGCTGGGGGAGAACCAGGCATTCGTGTGCACGCCTGAGGCAGCTGTCTAGGCATAGATAACAGGAACAAGTGAGCATAACTGTACATGAGCTGTCGGCTTCCAGTGCTGTTTCCGTTCACATTGGCGGTTTTCCAAGTAAGTAGAGGACCCTCTTCCACATCTAGAACCCTAGCGGGTATATGGTGCTATCCCCACACTTGTCTAAGCCAGTTGTACTCCATGCATGACGTCATCAACGTCTCGCGGGCCACCTTCCCTTCCTGGGATACGTTCTGCGACCCACTGAAGGCGGGGTCCACCTCTCAGCCACGGTCAGTTGTGGACACACAGGGCTGGCAGGCTGGTGGGCAAGCCACTGGACCAGGCGGCTCCCGTAGTCTGGTTTGAGTTGTTAATATTGCTACTTTTAAATATCCTTTCATTATGAAACAGTTGCTTCGAGCATTACTACTACTACTACTACTACTACTACTACTACTACTACTACTACTACTACTACTACTACTAGTAGTAGTAGTAGTAGTAGTAGTAGTAGTAGTAGTAGTAGTAGTAGTAGTAGTAGTAGTAGTAGTAGTAGTAGTACCAGCAACAGTTAGTGAGTTGCATATCCTTTTCAGGACGTCGCAGTCAACACCAGAATTTGTTGCTGTTGTGATCTTTTGGCAGTTGGTCTCCGTGACTTACGGATGCGATTCGTGTGCCCGCTTACCCACGTTCGAAACACAGCTACGGCCGATTTGGCAGCAGACCGCGTTGTTCTGGGTTTTAACGTGTTGGTAAAGGAGCCGGTCGTTCAAAAAGTAATGGCAAACTACTGAACGTAAATTTGCCAAGACAACAACAACAGCAGTAAAATGCTGGTGTTGACAGCTTCTCTTCATAAGCAAGTAAATAAGATATGCAAAAGAAAAATGATCTCTTGGCAAGTTTATGTTCAGTAGTTTGCCATTGCTTTCTGAACGACTGGCACCCATACCATTTCGTAAAAAACCAACGCAAGACAATTTGCTGTCAAATTTTCTGTAGCTATGTTTCAAACGCGGGTATGAGGGATTGCGAACTGCGTCAGAGGTAGTTGTAATTGTTGTCTGTTGTCAATGTTGTTATAATAAATAGTGTGTTTACTGTCATCATTGAAGTAAACACCTGGTTTATGTTGTCATCATTGAAGTAAACACCTGAATTCTGTTGTCATCATTGAAGTAATCACATGTTTTCTGGTGTCATCATTGAAGTAATCACCTGTTTTCTGTTGTCATCATTGAAGTAATCACCTGTTTTCTGTTGTCATCGTTGAAGTAATCACCTGTTTTCTGTTGTCATCATTGAAGTAATCACCTGGTTTCTTTTACCATCATTGAAGTAATCACATGTTTTCTGTTGTCATCATTGAAGTAAACATCTGGTTTATGATGTCATCATTGAAGTAATCACCTGTTTTCTGTTGTCATCGTTGAAGTAATCACCTGTTTTCTGTTGTCATCATTGAAGTAATCACCTGGTTTCTTTTACCATCATTGAAGTAATCACATGTTTTCTGTTGTCATCATTGAAGTAAACATCTGGTTTATGGTGTCATTATTGAAGTAAACACCTGGTTTGTGTTAACAGAATGTCTACCTCAGACAGCAACATCAGTGGGACGGCCCCGCCCACTTGCATGGAGGGGGCAACAAACGGCGCCGCCGGAAGTACGTCAACACCAACAACGCAAGACACAGGGAGAAGCCTGATCGTAGACGAAAGATTTTTCGAGGAGCAGTTCCTGAGATGTCAGATCTGTCACGAGCGGTTTGACCAGGTCAAGCGCTCGCCGAAGTCCTTACCTTGCAACCACACATTCTGTCTGCCGTGTTTGACTCAGATCTTCGACCACGCCCAGCCTTCCGCCCGACGGTCCTTCATGTGGGCCCATGAATCCTTGGATGGCACCTTGAAGTGCCCGTCATGTCGGGTGGAGATTTTCTTGAGCAGAAGCAAGATCCGAGATCTGCCCAACGACCACCGTGTGGTACAGATGATGGACTTTCTCTCCCAGGCTGTGGCCAGATCACAAAACGTTTGCTCCAAACACGACGGCCAGCCTTTGAACTTCTTCTGCAAGAAGTGCCTGAGTCCAGTCTGCAGAGACTGCACAGTTCTTGACCACAAAGAATCAGACGGACACGCTATCGTGGACCTCTCTGAGGCGATCAGTGAGAACGCCACTCATTTTAATGAACTCGAGGTGAAGAGCAGAGATACCCTGGAGAGAATGAAACACAGATCAGACAGTCTGGCCAACGCATCGAAGAGGCTGGATATCCTTGATCGACAACTTAAAAGTGAAATCAAGGACACGTTCATTGAATATCGATTACTCCTGGAGAAACGGCAGGAGGCTTTGACTGCCATGGTAAACCAGATCATCAAAGAGCAGAAAGCTCAAGTCAACGCCAAGTTTGTGCACGTGTGTGAACACGGCACACAGCTACAGAAGCTCTACGACGAGTTGAAGGCCTCCAGGGACAGCCACGACATCCGCAAACTCTTTCTCGTTAATCAACAAATGAAGGAGCAGGAGAACCGTTTCATTGAGATCGCGGCTCAGGATGATAGTGACCTGTTTCAATCTTGCGAGTTTGAGGCTCAAAACGAAGGCTGCTTTTTATCAGATTTGAGCAGTTTAGGAGAAGTCAGACCTAAAGTTGACCCAGACCTCAGGAAGCCAATCAGTGCCCACCAGTTGGCTATCCTGGACATGGAAACACAGAGAGAGCACGAGCGCCTGGCGGAGAATGAAGAGAGCAGCCACGTGGTCGATGATGACTTCCTCAGCACGCGGGACATGATTAACTGGTTTCCCAGCGATGACGTTGAGCCCGCAGCAGATGACGAAGATCCACAGAGCACCTGGCCCAGCCACAGCCTGGTGTATGACCTCATGAACTACTACGCCATGCAGACAGCCAGTGCGCAAGAGTCCATGGACGAAAGTGATGGCACCAGCTCGGGCAACCGAAGGTCTAGGCGTGGGCGACGGCCACGCGATACAAACAGCTTCCAGGTATGCCAGATTGCTCTTCTTCTTCTTCTTCTTATTTCTTCTTCTTCTTCTTCTTCTTCTTCTTCTTCTTCTTCTTCTTCTTCTTCTTCTTAATGTAGGACGGGCCTGCGTGCCCAAATTGTTACCCTTTGAAAATAAAGTCCGTTCGTTCGTTTGTTCGTTCTTCTTCTTCTTCTTCTTCTTCTTCTTCTTCTTCTTCTTCTTCTTCTTCTTCTTCTTTTTCCTTATTGTGTTGCTGATGCTTCCCCTCTTCCTTTTACATTTCCTCCTATCCCTGGAGCTGCCAGCCCTGTGTCCACAACATGATCACGAATCCCCGGTATGTCAAAACTCCAGTTTGTTCTTTATTGTTCCAACTACAAACATTGCGTCTATCTATCTGTATACAGTTTGCCGATACACAATTTATCACTCATGAGTAGACTATTGCTAGAACGCCGGACTCTCCTTCGGGAGACCCGGGTTCGATCCCTCGGTAAGGTGCGGGATTTTTTTCTGTCGGGGGCAAAAAAAAAATCCTAACCTGCACAGTTCGCGGCGACTGCACTAGCCAGGCGGCTTTTATTCCTCAGGCTCAAAGACTCCTCTGCCATACACCGCAAGGTACTATATTGGCAATAAATGACAGTTTACAGAGTAGACTATTTATGTATCTCTGTACATGTTTTATCTCTTTATCTGTGCACAATTTATCACTTTCAATAGATGGTTAGATGGTCGATGGCATTGCGGACGCGATTCGTGATGCCGCTTATCCGCTTTCGAAACACAGCGGCGATCGATTTGGCAGCAGACCATGTCGAGCAGGCTTTATCGTGTTGGTATTGGATCCAGTCATACAGAACGAAATGGCAAACTACTGAACGTAAAAACTTGCCAAGACATTAACAGCAGCAGTAAGATGCTGGTATTGACTGCAACGTCCTGCAAAGGATATGCAACTTTTAATTTATTTTTTTTTTAATAGATGGTCTCTTAGTACATGGTGTATCTCTCTCACTCTGAGCACAACGTATTTCTCAATATTTAATCATCATCATTGGCACCTTGCTGTCTTGACAGACGATAGTTTGTGCTTCAAAAAGGTATAATAACTTTTACCCATGGCGGTAGCGAATGTGACTGGTAAGGCCGAGATCGGTTAAGACCAGGGATGGAGTTATTGCCTCTCCATAGCACAAAGCCTGGGCTAAAATATAGAGACCATGTGTTGCCCATGCAGCATGATCCCTCTCTCGGCCTGTCTAGTTCACTCCAGAGGAAAGGTAACACCTCTACATCTAGAACAAGACAAGCTGCAGAAGCTGCCGGATCAGCAAAGCAATGCTCTAACTGTCCGCCTGTCGGAGCTTCGATCCTAGACCAGCCGCCAACCAAGGCTTAGGGCCTGGTCTGCCCTGCCATGACATTTTGTCTTTAGGTTGCATTTCCTCGCACCAGGGTATAAGGCTTGTACCCTCCCAATTGCACTCTTCCGCCCGAAGCCGTTGGCACAAAGTGGGGTGTCGGGTTTGGCAAGCGCCGCCCAACGTTCGGCGCTAACAGAAAGCAGGTAGTACCGTCTACTATTATACGGTAGCTCAGTCATATCTGACTAAGACTTGACACCCCAATATTTAATACACTTATATATATCTTTTCTCTCCATGGAGGGGCATTGCAACTTTTCCTGTCAATGCACATTATCTATGTCTATACCATGAGTTCTGAAAAATTTAACAGTTCTGGGAAATGTTGTAACAGCTCTGGAAAATGTCGTGGCAGTTCTAGAAAATTGTCGTGGCAGTTCTGGAAAATGTCGTAGCAGTTGCAAAAAATATCGCGGTAGTTCAGGAAAATGTCGCGGTAGTTCAAGAAAATGTCGCTGTAGTTCAGGAAAATGTCGTGGCAGTTCTGGAAAATGTCGTGGCAGTTCTGGAAAATGTCGTGGCTGTTCTGAACAAAGTTACATCAGTTGTTTTGGAGAGCGGTTAGCCGAGTGGCTAGAATGCTGCGACAGTTTTATAAAACACTGTTACAGTTCTGTGAAAGGTCATCTAGTTTCTCTAGAGTTTGCTGTCCTTTGGAATTCCGAGGTTTACGCTCTGGCCTGGCTCGTGGAGGCCTGAAGCTGTTTCTAGGCTATTTACAGACATAAATATCAGATGAGGAACATTTTGAGGCCACAATTTATAAATAAAGGCACGTGTATTGTTTGGCT
>JACEFZ010028385.1:60000-215000 GCA_014155875.1 Cepaea nemoralis | reverse complement strand
GTTGTTCCTAATGTGTTGTCCCTGACGTGATGTCCCTGACGTGTTGACCCTGACGTGGTGTCCCTGACGTGTTGACCCTGACGTGGTGTCCCTGACGTGTTGTCCCCACGTTTCAACTGTAACCTTGGATTGTTGTTCATGTAGAATGCTGAACGCTTTCAGTTTCACTTGTCACAGAAAACTGTGTCCTATGCAAGACATACATGAAATGTCCCCGTCACAGAAAACCGTGCCCTATGCAAGACGTGCGTGAGATGTCCCCGTCACAGAAAACCGTGCCCTATGCAAGACGTGCGTGAGATGTCCCCGTCACAGAAAACCGTGTCCCTATGCAAGACGTGCGTGAGATGTCCCCGTCACAGAAAACCGTGCCCTATGCAAGACGTGCGTGAGATGTCCCCGCCACAGAAAACCGTGTCCTATGCAAGACGTGTGTGAGATGTCCCCGTTACAGAAAACCGTGTCCTACGCAAGACGTGCGTGAGATGTCCCCGTCACAGAAAACCGTGTCCTAAGCAGGACGTGCACGAAATGTCCCCGTCACAGAAAACCGTGCCCTACGCAAGACGTGCACGAAATGTCCCCGTCACAGAAAACCGGGCCCTATGCAAGACGTGCACGAAATGTCCCCGTCACAGAAAACCGGGCCCTATGCAAGACGTGCACGAAATGTCCCCGTCACAGAAAACCGGGCCCTATGCAAGACGTGCACGAAATGTCCCAGTCACAGAAAACCGGGCCCTGTGCAAGACGTGCACGAAATGTCCCCGTCACAGAAAACCGGGCCCTGTGCAAGACGTGCACGAAATGTCCCCGTCACAGAAAACCGGGCCCTGTGCAAGACGTGCACGAAATGTCCCCGTCACAGAAAACCGGGCCCTGTGCAAGACGTGCACGAAATGTCCCCTGTCACAGAAAACCGGGCCCTGTGCAAGACGTGCACGAAATGTCCCCGTCACAGAAAACCGGGCCCTGTGCAAGACGTGCACGAAATGTCCCCGTCACAGAAAACCGGGCCCTGTGCAAGACGTGCACGAAATGTCCCCGTCACAGAAAACCGGGCCCTGTGCAAGACGTGCACGAAATGTCCCCGTCACAGAAAACCGGGCCCTGTGCAAGACGTGCACGAAATGTCCCCGTCACAGAAAACCGGGCCCTGTGCAAGACGTGCACGAAATGTCCCCGTCACAGAAAACCGGGCCCTGTGCAAGACGTGCACGAAATGTCCCCGTCACAGAAAACCGGGCCCTGTGCAAGACGTGCACGAAATGTCCCCGTCACAGAAAACCGGGCCCTGTGCAAGACGTGCACGAAATGTCCCCGTCACAGAAAACCGGGCCCTGTGCAAGACGTGCACGAAATGTCCCCGTCACAGAAAACCGGGCCCTGTGCAAGACGTGCACGAAATGTCCCCGTCACAGAAAACCGGGCCCTGTGCAAGACATGCACGAAATGTCCCCGTCACAGAAAACCGGGCCTTGTGCAAGACATGCACGAAATGTCCCCGTCACAGAAAACCGGGCCCTGTGCAAGACATGCACGAAATGTCCCCGTCACAGAAAACCGGGCCCTGTGCAAGACATGCACGAAATGTCCCCGTCACAGAAAACCGGGCCCTGTGCAAGACATGCACGAAATGTCCCCGTCACTGAAAACCGGGCCCTGTGCAAGACATGCACGAAATGTCCCCGTCACTGAAAACCGGGCCCTGTGCAAGACATGCACGAAATGTCCCCGTCACTGAAAACCGGGCCCTGTGCAAGACATGCACGAAATGTCCCCGTCACTGAAAACCGGGCCCTGTGCAAGACATGCACGAAATGTCCCCGTCACTGAAAACCGGGCCCTGTGCAAGACATGCACGAAATGTCCCCGTCACTGAAAACCGGGCCCTGTGCAAGACATGCACGAAATGTCCCCGTCACTGAAAACCGGGCCCTGTGCAAGACATGCACGAAATGTCCCCGTCACTGAAAACCGGGCCCTGTGCAAGACATGCACGAAATGTCCCCGTCACTGAAAACCGGGCCCTATGCAAGACATGCATGAAATGTCCCCGTCACTGAAAACCGGGCCCTATGCAAGACATGCATGAAATGTCCCCGTCACTGAAAACCGGGCCCTATGCAAGACATGCATGAAATGTCCCCGTCACTGAAAACTGGGTCCTATGCAAGACATGCATGAAATGTCCCCGTCACAGAAAACTGGGTCCTATGCAAGACATGCATGAAATGTCCCCGTCACTGAAAACTGGGTCCTATGCAAGACATGCATGAAATGTCCCCGTCACTGAAAACTGGGCCCTATGCAAGACATGCATGAAATGTCCCCGTCACTCACAACTGGGTCCTATGCAAGACATGCATGAAATGTCCCCGTCACTCACAACTGGGTCCTATGCAAGACATGCATGAAATGTCCCCGTCACAGAAAACTGGGTCCTATGCAAGACATGCATGAAATGTCCCTGTCACAGAAAACTGGGTCCTATGCAAGACATGCATGAAATGTCCCCGTCAAAGATCAGGAAAACCACGCAGGGAGACTAGCAACAACCACTGACGTCACTAGCGAGGCACCTGGAGCTGCGTGGTCTGTCAGGATAGCAGCCACGAGCCGCTGAGGACACCAGTTCACGGAAAGACACATGACAGGGAGGGTCATAAAACAGGTGAAGACAAATGACAGGGAGGGACACAGGAAATCTAGGGATTGCAACATGAAGCTGTGGACACACTACAGTATTATCACGCCTGGATGTGTCGCTGAAGATAGGGAGCCGCTCAATGACAATTTCATTAACTTTGTGGCCAGACTTATGATCCATTCCGTGGATTATGTTACAGATGAACTAGTGACAGCACCATATACCACAGACAAGATTATGTTACAGATGAACTAGTGACAGCAACATATACCACCGACAAAGTTATGTTACAGATGAACTAGTGACAGCACCGTATACCACAGACAAGATTATGTTACAGATGAACTAGTGATAGCACCATATACCACAGACAAGATTATGTTACAGATGAACTAGTGATAGCACCATATACCACAGACAAGATTATGTTACAGATGAACTAGTGATAGCACCATATACCACAGACAAGATTATGTTACAGGTGAACTAGTGATAGCAACATATACCACAGACAAGATTATGTTATAGGTGAACTAGTTACAGCACCATATACCACAGACAAGATTATGTTACAGATGAACTAGTGACAGCACCGTATACCACAGACAAGATTATGTTACAGATAAACTAGTGATAGCACCATATACCACAGACAAGATTATGTTATAGGTGAACTAGTTACAGCACCATATACCACAGACAAGATTATGTTACAGATGAACTAGTGATAGCACCGTATACCACAGACAAGATTATGTTAAAGATGAACTAGTGACAGCACCATATACCACAGACAAGATTATGTTGCAGATGAACGAGTGACAGCACCATATACCACAGACAAGATTATGTTACAGATGAACTAGTGACAACACCATATACCACAGACAAGATTATGTTACAGATGAACTAGTTACAACACCATATACCACAGACAAGCTTATGTTACAGATGAACTAGTGACAGCACCATATACCACAGACAAGATTATGTTACAGATGAACTAGTGACAACACCATATGCCACAGACAAGATTATGTTAAAGATGAACTAGTGACAGCACCGTATACCACATACAAGATTATGTTACAGATGAACTAGTGACAGCAACATATACCACAGACAAGATTATGTGCTAGATGAACTAGTGACAGTACCATATACCACATGCAAGATTATGTTACAGATGAACTAGTGACAGCACCATATACCACAGACAAGATTATGTGCTAGATGAACTAGTGACAGCACCATATACCACAGACAAGATTATGTTACAGATGAACTAGTGACAGCACCGTATACCACAGACACGATTATGTTACAGATGAACTAGTGACAGCAACATATACGACTGAGAAGATTATGTGCTAGATGAACTAGTGACAGCACCATATACTACAGACAAGATTATTTTACAGATGAACTAGTGACAGCACCATATACCACAGACAAGATTATGTTACAGATGAACTAGTGATAGCAACATATACCACAGACAAGATTATGTTACAGATGAACTAGTGACAGCACCATATACCACAGACAAGATTATGTTACAGATGAACTAGTGACAGCACCATATACCACAGACAAGATTATGTTACAGATGAACTAGTGACAGCACCATATACCACAGACAAGATTATGTATTAGATGAACAAGTGACAGCAACATATACCACAGACAAGATTATGTGTTAGATGAACTAGTGACAGCAACATATACCACAGACAAGATTATGTGTTAGATGAACTAGTGACAGCAACATATACCACAGACAATATTATGTGTTAGATGAACTAGTGACAGCACCATATACCACAGACAAGATTATGTTAAAAATGAACTAGTGACAGCACCATATACCACAGACAAGATTATGTTACAGATGAACTAGTGACAACACCATATACCACAGACAAGATTATGTGTTAGATGAACTAGTGACAGCACCATATACCACAGACAAGATTATGTGTTAGATGAACTAGTGACAGCACCATATACCACAGACAAGATTATGTTAAAAATGAACTAGTGACAGCACCATATACCACAGACAAGATTATGTTAAAAATGAACTAGTGACAGCACCATATACCATAGACAAGATTATGTGTTAGATGAACTAGTGACAGCAACATATACCACAGACAAGATTATGTGTTAGATGAGTTAGTGAGAGCACCGTATGCCACATATACCACATATACCACAGATAGGAATATACCACAGATAGGAATATACCACAGATAGGAATATACCACATATAGGAATGGTGCTGCCATATACAACAGATAGGAATGGTGCTATCTGAACAAGTATACCATAGATATGAATGGTGCTATATGAACAAGTATACCACATATAGGAATGGTGCTGCCATATACCACAGATATGAATGGTGCTATATGAATTAGTATACAACAGATATGAATGGTGCTATATGAATTAGTATACAACAGATATGAATGGTGCTATATGAACAAGTGTACCACATATAGGAATGGTGCTATCTGAACAAGTATACCACAGATATGAATGGTGCTATATGAACAAGTGTACCACATATAGGAATGGTGCTATCTGAACAAGTATACCACAGATATGAATGGTGCTATATGAACAAGTGTACCACATATAGGAATGGTGCTATATGAACAAGTATACCACAGATATGAATGGTGCTATATGAACTAGTATACCACAGATATGAATGGTGCTATATGAACAAGTATACCACAAATATGAATGGTGCTATATGAACTAGTATACCACAGATATGAATGGTGCTATCTGAACAAGTATACCACATATAGGAATGGTGCTGCCATATACCACAGATATGAATGGTGCTATATGAATTAGTATACAACAGATAAGAATGGTGCTACCATATACCAGAGATAGGAATGGTGCTACCATATACCAGAGATAGGAATGGGTCTAGATGAACCAGCGACAGCACTATATACCACAGATAGATGAACTAGTGACATCACCATATATCACATATAGGAATGATGCTAGACGAACAGCGACAGTGTTATTTAGCACATATAGCACATATAACACCCATAGCACATGCAGCACACATAGCATATATAGGATATAAAGTACATATATCACATAAAGCACAGATACCACTTATAGCACATAAAGCACAGATACCACATATAGCACATAAAGCACAGATACCACTTATAGCACATAAAGCACAGATACCACATATAGCACATAAAGCACAGATACCACTTATAGCACATAAAGCACAGATACCACATATAGCACATAAAGCACAGATACCACATATATCACATAAAGCACAGATACCACTTATAGCACACAAAGCACAGATACCACATATAGCACATAAATCACAGATACCACTTATAGCACATAAAGCACAGATACCACATATAGCACATAAAGCACAGATACCACTTATAGCACATAAAGCACAGATACCACATATAGCACATAAAGCACAGATAACACTTATAGCACATAAAGCACAGATACCACATATAGCACATAAAGCATAGATACCACTTATAGCACATAAAGCACAGATACCACTTATAGCACATAAAGCACAGATAGGGATGGTGCTGCCATAAGTTGGCTGGCCTTGGACCCGAGGTTAGTTCACACAGGTGCTGCTACTACTGGCTGTTACCATCAGTAAGTGCCCTGGGCTGATATTGCATGAGGGTTAGCTTTCTCTATCAAGCGAACCACTCCAACGTCTGAGGTACTTGTAATGTATGTCACCGAGCCAAGGACGAGAATTCAACATTCAATTCCAACTGAGTCCCCAAGTCAAGGACGAGAAGTCAACATTTAATTCCAACTGAGTGGCCTATGGAAAGAACCTACTACAACTCGGTCAGCAAAGACAACTTAAGCGCGTTACACCGCACAGCCACGCCGACCCCCTGGATAGGATTGTGTGACAGACGAAGTAGTTGCAGCCCGAGGAACAACAGAGGGGATGATGTTATAGATGTAGTCGCAGCGCCACGACTGGCAACAGAATGGAGTGTGGAATAGATGTGGTAGTTCCAGGATCCACCGCTAGGATTGTGGAATAGATGTTGTAGTTCCAGGATCCACCGCTAGGATTGTGGAATAGATGTAGTAGTTCCAGGATCCACCGCTAGGATTGTGGAATAGATGTGGTAGTTCCAGGATCCACAGCTGGGATTGTGGAATAGATGTGGTAGTTCCAGGATCCACAGCTAGGATTGTGGAATAGATGTGGTAGTTCCAGGATCCACCGCTAGGATTGTGGAATAGATGTGGTAGTTCCAGGATCCACAGCTGGGATTGTGGAATATATGTGGTAGTTCCAGGATCCGCCGTTAGGATTGTGGAATAGATGTGGTAGTTCCAGGACCCACCGTTAGGATTGTGGAATATATGTGGTAGTTCCAGGATCCACCGTTAGGATTGTGGATTAGATGTGGTAGTTCCAGGACCCACCGTTAGGATTGTGGAATAGATATGGTAGTTCCAGGACCCACCGTTAGGATTGTGGAATAGATGTGGTAGTTCCAGGACCCACAGCTGGAATTGTGGAATAGATGTGGTAGTTCCAGGACCCACCGTTAGGATTGTGGAATAGATGTGGTAGTTCCAGGACCCACCGTTAGGATTGTGCAATAGATGTGGTAGTTCCAGGATCCACCGCTGGAATTGTGGAATAGATGTGGTAGTTCCAGGACCCACCGTTAGGATTGTGGAATGAATGTGGTAGTTCCAGGACCCACAGCTGGTATTGTGGAATATATTTGGTAAATCACCCACCGTTAGGATTGTGGAATAGATGTGGTAGTTCCAGGATCCACCGCTGGAATTGTGGAATAGATGTGGTAGTTCCAGGACCAACAGCTGGTATTGTGGAATAGATGTGGTAGTTCCAGGACCCACCGTTAGGATTGTGGAATAGATGTGGTAGTTCCAGGACCCACAGCTGGTATTGTGGAATATATTTGGTAGTTCCAGGACCCACAGCTGGTATTGTGGAATAGATGTGGTAGTTCCAGGACCCACCGTTAGGATTGTGGAATAGATGTGGTAGTTCCAGGACCCACCGTTAGGGTTGTGGAATAGATGTGGTAGTTCCAGAACCCACCGTTAGGATTGTGGAATAGATGTAGTAGTTCCAGGACCCACAGCTGGTATTGTGGAATAGATGTGGTAGTTCCAGGACCCACCGTTAGGATTGTGGAATAGATGTAGTAGTTCCAGGACCCACAGCTGGTATTGTGGAATAGATGTGGTAGTTCCAGGACCCACCGTTAGGATTGTGGAATAGATGTGGTAGTTCCAGGACCCACCGTTAGGATTGTGGAATAGATGTAGTAGTTCCAAGACCAACAGCTGGTATTGTGGAATAGATGTGGTAGTTCCAGGACCCACCGTTAGGATTGTGGAATAGATGTAGTAGTTCCAGGACCCACAGCTGGTATTGTGGAATAGATGTGGTAGTTCCAGGACCCACCGTTAGGATTGTGGAATAGATGTGGTAGTTCCAGGACCCACCGTTAGGATTGTGCAATAGATGTGGTAGTTCCAGGACCCACCGTTAGGATTGTGGAATAGATGTAGTAGTTCCATGACCCACAGAAAGGATTGTGGAAAAGATGTGGTCCTCACAGTACCCACAAAAGGGATTGTAAAATAGATGTGGTAGTTCCATGAGACAAAGAATGGATTGTGGAATAGATGTAGTAGTTCCAGGACCCACAGCTCTGATTGTGGGATAGATGTGGTAGTCCGAGGACCCGCCGCTGGGATTAAGGAATAGATGTTGTGTTAGTTCCAGGACCACATAATGAACTGTGAAATAGATGTGGTAGTTCCAGGACTCAGAGCTGGGAATGTGGAGTAGATGTGGTAGTTCCAGGACCCACGGCTGGGATTGGGGAATAGATGTGGTATTTCCAGGACCCACAGCTGGGATTAGGGAATAAATGTTGTAGTAGTACCAGGACCCACAGAAGGGATTGGGAAATAGATGTGGTAATTCCAGGACCCACAGGACGCATACGTAAAACACAGGAAGTCTAAATGTGGCGACAGAAACAAGAACAGGACTTACACAATCATAATCATCACGTTCTGGGTGGGAGACTGAATCACAATCATCACATCCTGGGTGGGAGACTGAGACACAATCACCACGTCCTGGGTGAGAGATTGAGACACAATCACCAGGTCCTGAGTGAGAGACTGAGACACAATCACCACGTCCTGGGTGTCTGGCAGCGGCATTAAAGTAGAGTGACTTAATCCTTGACACAATAACATGGCTAGTCAAGTAGCGACTGACAATTCGTGTATACAACTATGTCGCTAGAACCAATGACCTCATTGGCACCAAGGCACAGAAGAGGGTCCTTCTCGTGTACTTACAATACATGGACGGGCTGCGACCTGCGTGTTCATGGCTGCTGTCTGGTCTTCTGACAAGGGGAGGGTGGGTGTTGAAGATGAAAAAAAAAGGGGGGGGGGGGGGGGGGGGGGAGTAGGGATATATTTAACAAAGAAATAAAACCTCTGAATCAAAACACATATCTTATTTATTTGATTACTTCCCTTACTTTACCATAAGTGGAAGCGATTTATAAAGTGCGGTTTCAGTGCCACTTAAGGTTGCTACATGTTGTCAGTTGTCATAAGTACATAATGGGTTCCTGCGTGTGTGTGTGTGTGTGTGTGTGTGTGTGTGTGTGTGCACACGCTAGGTGTGCGTGCTGTCTGTGCATGTGATCTGTGTATGCGTGTCTTTGTTGCACTCGTGTGTGCCTGGAGGCAGCCCCCCCCCCCAACTGGGGGAACACGTGACCCCATCCAGTGAGACGAGCATACACATTCCACTGACAATAGCCACTGTGGCTTGGCTGGCGATTTGGGGGGGGGGGGGGGGGTGATGAACTTTTTCTGGTCATTGCATCCCTCAGGGCCATCAGATCCGAGGTTTCCTGCCAGGTCAGTTCGGGTCTATTATGGCATCCTTCCTTACCCAACTTACAGACCTGACTTAACCCCTAGCGATTTCCACCTTTTTGGTCCACTGAAAACAAACCTTGGTGGGAGACATTTCGCGAAGGACTCCGAAGTTGAATGTGAAATTAAAACGTGGTTTAGAAAACAGAGCACGGCGTTCTATGCAACCGGTTTGGGAGGACTGATAAAACGATGGGATAAGTGCATCAATGTTGGTGGAAATTACAAGTATGTTGAGAAATAAAGGGACAATGTATGTATACAAGTAAACGGGTTTCAAGTTATCATATTTACTTATTTTTCTACAGCCATTTGTGACTTACTTATTGACTTCCTCTCGTAATTTACTACCCACAAGTTAAGGATGAGAAAACAACGTTTTAGTCCAACTAATCGGGGTAGGGGCTGAACCCGTTACCTCGACACCAGCACACCGGATGTTTCAGAACGTGGGGTCTTATCTATTCAGCTAGGCTGACCGCCAATGGTGGCCAGTTATCCGTGGTGTGGGGCTGTACGTGTGGCACATGTCCTACGTGGGGTTGTGTCCAACCAGCACACAGCTGCAGCCCAGGTGTGCTACACGCCATACCTGCCCCCCCCCTCCCCCACACTCCCCCTTGTCTGTCGAGACGTCGACACAACACTACCAGATGATCAAGTGTGTGGGAATTAACATTGGTCTAGATACTTGTGAGGTAATCAACAATGGTCTAGACACGTGTGTGGGAATCAACATCCGTCTAGACACTTATGACAGTTGTTAGAACACAAAATAGACAACAGTTACAACTGAAGCACGTGGACACACTGAGGCAGAAAACTGTTACCTTCGTCACAAATCAATATTTGAAAATACTTGTAATAACATGAATAATTATTACATTTCATTTCCGCATGGAAATAACACAAATTATCTATAATGTATAATTCGTACATGTCGCATGGGGATAACAATGAGAATGTCGAATGTAAAAGTGTATGAGGAAAGGCCTACAGCTACATATTGTGTGTTTAGAGATGAAGTAATATATGTGTCAAGATTATAAACATACAATTATCAAAAATTGAGGGAATAGCACATGACATTAGGACCCCAGAGATGTGTCCAGCCATCCTCGGTCAGTTGTCTGACAGTGGCTGGTTCTGCTGGACCTAGGCTGTGGCTGGACACATCGCTGTTTGACAGACCAAACCGACGAGTGGCACAGAGTATCAGAGAACCATGTAGCAGAGAATATCAGAGAGTCATGAGAAGGAGAGTGTCACAGAGCTATATGGCAGAGAGTGTTAAAGAACCATGTGACAGAGAGAATCACTGAGCCATGTGACAGAGGGTGTCAAAGAGCCATGTGACAGAAGGTGTCAAAGAGCCATGTGACAGAGAGTGTCAAAGAGCCAAGTGACAGAGAGTGTCAAAGAGCCATGTGACAGAAGGTGTCAAAGAGCCATGTGGCAGAGAGTGTCAAAGAGCCATGTGACAGAGAGTGTCAAAGAACCATGTGACAGAGGGTGTCAAAGAGCCATGTGACAGAGGGTGTCAAAGAGCCATGTGACAGAGGGTGTCAAAGAGCCATGTGACAGAGGGTGTCAAAGAGCCATGTGACAGAGGGTGTCAAAGAGCCATGTGACAGAGGGTGTCAAAGAGCCATGTGACAGAGAGTGTCACTGAGCCATGTGACAGAGAGAGTCACTGAGCCATGTGACAGAGAGTGTCAACGAGCCATGTGACAGAGAGTGTCAAAGAGCCATATGACAGAGAGTGTCAACGAGCCATCTGACAGAGAGAGTCGCCAGGCTGACTCCTTGAGGAACTAACTGTGTGATCATCTCAATTCAGGAGTCGCAGACAAAGAAGCCAGCTGGTCCAGCTGTCAGTGACACACATGAGCAGAACCCACCTGACCATGTAGGTGAGCTGTCAGTTCAACCCAAGACATAAGTGAGGAGCATGTATTTACTAACATCATTTACATTCGTTGGGAGACAGGAGACCATTGGATGACCTCAGTTAACCTATCTTGTCGATCATTCGCTGGGCACAATTAAAGTATCATGTACACGATTGGCTGACCACAATTAAACAATGGTGTAGATGATTGGCTGGTGAAAACTAACCCCTCTCGTTGACAATTCTCTAACCAAAACTAACTCCTCTCGCTGAAAACTCGATAACCAAAACTAACTCTTATAGTTGGCAATTCTCTGACCACAACTAACCCCTCTCATTGTTATTAATTGTTAATTCTCTAACCAAAAATAACCCCTCTCGTTTACAATTCTCTAGCCAAAACTAACACCTCTCGTTGACAATTCTCTAACCACAATTAAACCCCTCTCGTTGACAATTCTCTAACCAGAATTAACATCTCTCGTTGACAATTGTCTAACCAAAACTAACCCCTCTCATTGACAATTCTCTAACCACAATTAACTCGTCTCGTTGACAATTCTCTAAACAAAACTAACCTCTCTCGTCGACAATTCTCTAACTAAAACTAATCCCTCTCGTTTATAATTCTCTAACCAAAACTAGCCCATCTCGCTGACAATTCTCTAATCAGAATGAACCCATTTTGTTGACAATTCTCTAACTAGAATTCAGCTGTTTTGCTTACAATGTGTCAAATCAGAATTAAAATGTGTTGTAATGTATTAAGTACCTAGCCGTAGAGAGATGTTGAAAGATACAAGTTACACAACATGGCCCTCCGCCATACAATACTCGGCAGCTGACAATCTGGCAGAGATGTGCTGTGGCATGATGCCTGGATAGAGTAACACTAGGCTAGTGGTGTCATCAGTCTGTAGATTGACACTCTGGCAGAGATGTGCTGTTGACATGAAGTATAGATCAGTGACACCACTCTAGTGGGTGCATTAGTATGTAGACTGGCACTGGCAGAGATGTGCTGTTGACATGAAGTATAGATCAGTGACACCACTCTAGTGGGTGCATTAGTATGTAGACTGGCACTGGCAGAGATGTGCTGTTGACATGAAGTATAGATCAGTGACACCACTCTAGTGGTGTCATCTGTCTGTATACTGGCACTGGCAGAGATGTGCTGTTGACATGAAGCATGGATCAGTGAGACGAGGCTAGTGGAGGCATCAGTTGGAAGAATGGCTGTGAAGCTGTATCATGACTGCAGCAGAGACAACCTTTCAGTCGGGTGTCTGACAGTTAGCAGTATGTCCAGTGTATTGCTTCGGTAGCACGTGAATCACGCGCCTTAGTACAGGCTAAGATAATCAACAATGATTTTCATGGAATTGTACAACTTTAGCACTGTGTGGTACAGTGGGAATATAGGGCCTGAAGGACTTCTGATGTTTCCTCTCAGAAACCTTGAACGTCGGCGTGCAAGACAGATATTTCCTTCAGCTACTGTTGCCGATGTATTTCCAGACTCTGTATGAGTATATACTAAGATGTACCAGACCGATAGATCTTCACTTAATCTACACTCTAAGGTAGAAGAGGAAGGCCGAAGAAAGACGACGGTTGCTGAAACGTCGCGAGTTTTGGATTGCGATATGGCCGACATCGGGAAGCTGGTGTCAGGATATTCTCCTGTCGCCAAAGGTGTGCCCGAACTCACAGCCTGGGTTGTCTGTTCTGGGCAACCCGAACTCACAGCTTGGGTTGCCAGGTCTGGGCACAGCAAGGCCCAACGTGGAGCACAGCATTTTAGGAATTGTGCTGTCTGAAAATTTGAACTGTCTCTTGTCGTAGAATTTGAGAAGCACGGCGCTGTGTGGGTGAGACGTCCTGATGTGAAGGAAGTGCCTGGCCGGGTCCTCGGTCGTCTGGCCACAATCCTCACAGACGTACAGCTTTCGGCGCCTCTGTTTGGGGGCGTACTGAATGTTGTGACCGTGGAGTTTCCGCGCGTGTGACTCAAGTGAGCACCTCTGTGTGAACGCTTTCCCACAATCCAGGCACTTGTAGGGCCTGACACCTGCGGGTTGAAAGAGCGGTCAGTTAGGCAGGGAAATATGACTGTCATATAGTGGCATATTGTGTCCATCAGTCGGTCATATATTGGCATATTGTGTCCATCAGTCGGTCATATAGTGGCATATTGTGTCCATCAGTCGGTCATATAGTGGCATATTGTGTCCATCAGTCGGTCATATAGTGGCATATTGTGTCCATCAGTCGGTCATATAATGTCACATTGTGTCCACCAGTTGGTCATATAGTGTCACATTGTGTCCACCAGTCGGTCATATAGTGTCACATTGTGTCCACCAGTCGGTCATATAGTGTCACATTGTGTCCACCAGTTGGTCATATAGTGTCACATTGTGTCCCCCAGTCGGTCATATAGTGTCACATTGTGTCCACCAGTCGGTCATATAGTGTCACATTGTGTCCACCAGTTGGTCATATAGTGTCACATTGTGTCCACCAGTCGGTCATATAGTGTCACATTGTGTCCACCAGTCGGTCATATAGTGTCACATTGTGTCCACCAGTCGGTCATATAGTGTCACATTGTTTCCACCAGTCGGTCATATAGTGTCACATTGTGTCCACCAGTCGGTTATATAGTGTCACATTGTGTCCACCAGTCGGTCACTGTCTGACAAGCAGCTGGCTTAACTTAATGATGCTTCTCTCGTTGTTGTATCTCATTGTCTGTTTGTCTGTCTGTCTGTCTGTCTGTCTGTCTGTCTGTCTGTCTGTCTGTCTGTCTGTCTGTCTGTCTGTCCGCCTACCTGCTTGTCTACTTTCTGTCTTTGTTATGCTTCTACTATGTTTGATGTCTTTGTTCTATGTTCTCTTGTCTGCTTTGTTTTCTGGTCTCGCTGATCTTTCTGTCTCACTGTTTGTCTGTAGAATTGTCTGAAGAATGAAATGATCCATAAACCGATCGATAAACTGATTTATCATTTAACGGCTGTTGTGATCAATCACATAAATGTATCAATGAATTGTCCAATCAACAACCTGTAAAGATACCAGTCAACCAATCAATAAATCGATCAATATATTGACAAAACAAAAGAAGAAAAACGGGTCCAGTCAACATTTCTAAATATTGATCAACAGAATGGACAATTAATAGACCATTCAACTGATCAATAAACTCACAAATAATCTGAACGATAAAACCTGACACTGAACAACATAACCAATCAATGTGACCAACTGCCTCAGACCAGCATGCACGTGCAATCTAGGCGCTTGTACCTACAGTGGTTAACTCACCTGTGTGCGTTTTAGTGAGTCGCTTGATGTCGGAGGTTTACATGACTCACCTGTGTATGTGTTATTGTGTGTCACGCCAGGTGGAAGGTATGTTTGACTCACCTGTGTGTGTTCTTGTGTGTCGCTTGAGATCAAAGGTGTCATTGAATCCCTTGCGGCAAATCAGACACAGATACCTCTTAAACTCGTTGTGACATTTCATGTGACGCGTCAGATGACGTGCAAGATCAAACATCTTGTCACAAATGTGACATCTCAGTTTGTCACTCTTTGATCCATGCCATTTTTCTGTTCAAAATAAGAAATGTTGTTTTACATCAGTGCAAACGAATCTCCTAAATCAAAACAATGTTTTCCCGTAGTTGATTTTAATAATGAAGACACAAACAACAAATTGCACGATTTATTGCCTGACATATTTCGCTGCATCTCGTCAGGCACATACTGCAAAAATCACACAACATAAAGTAATTAGATAAATCCTTCAAGCTGAAATATACACATATTTGCACAGTAATTTCAATTGTCTACCACTGTAATTTTAAATTGATTGTAATTTTTAATTGACTATCATGTCTTTCTGTATACACAAAGTTGGCATGTGCAGATTAATCGTGATGGCTTCTGTGACCTGCGATCTGACAAAATGTGTTTCAGAAGATGTATCAGGTTGTTGTGGCAACATAAATACGCTTGGACGGAAGACTGGCAAATACCTCAGATAACCGACATGGTCGCGCTACATGCTCAGAAAGAGGCCAGCACATAAGGACATTTCACGAACACTGGAAGGAGACGGGCAACTTGTTGCTGTCACATTACTAGAAGACAAATAGTGGTGCATATTTTCATATTACTAGAAGACAAATGGTGGAGCACATTGTCACATTACTAGAAGACAAAATGTGGAGTACATTGTCACATTACTAGAAGACAAATAGTGTAGCATTTTGTCACATTACTTGAAGACAAATAATGGAGCATTTTGTCAAATTACTAGAAGATAAATAGGGAAGCACACTGTCACATTATTAGAAGATATAGAAGGGAACATGTTGTCACATTACCAGAAGATTGACACGGGAGCATATTGTCACATTGCTAAAAGATAGACGCGGAAACATACTGTCAGGCATACAGAATATGACCAGATAACCTTGCACAATGGAGATGACCAGACATCCTGGTACACGGAAGAGATAATCAGACATCCTGGCACACAGGAGATAACCAGACATCCAGGCCCACGGGAGATGATCAGACATCTTGGCACACGGGAGGTAACAAGACATCCTGGCACACGGGAGATAACCAGACATCCTGGCACACATTAGATAACCAGACATCCTGGCACACAGGAGATTACCAGACATCCTGGTACACGGGAGAGATGACCATACATCCTGGCACACGCGAGATAACCAGACATCCTGGCACACAGGAGATGACCAGACATCCTGGCACACGGGAGATGATTAGACATCTTGGCACACGGGAGATAACCAGACATCCTGTCACACGGGAGATATCCAGGCACAAGATCAGAAAACAGCAGCCAAGGCTGGTCAAGAATTGTACACGTCACACAGGAGTTGACCTGGGACTACTTTGACTCATGGACAGTTTCGGCAGGTGTTGCTTGTAACTCTAGGTATTTGTCATGTGTGGCAGATGTCAGGTAAGTGTAGGCAACTGTCATGTGTGGTAGATGTCAGGTAAGTGTAAGCAACTGTCATGTGTGGTAGGTGTCAGGTAATTGTAGGCAACTGTCATGTGTGGTAGATGTCAGGTAAGTGTAGGCAACTGTCATGTGTGGTAGATGTTAGGTAAGTGTAGGCAACTGTCATGTGTGGTAGATGTCAGGTAAGTGTAGGCAACTGTCATGTGTGGCAGATGTCAGGTAAGTGTAGGCAACTGTCATGTGTGGTAGATGTCAGGTAAGTGTAAGCAATTGTCATGTGTGGTAGATGTCAGGTAAGTGTAGGCAACTGTCATGTGTGGTAGATGTCAGGTAAGTGTAGGCAACTGTCATGTGTGGTAGATATCAGGTAAGTGTAGGCAACTGTCATGTGTGGTAGATGTCAGGTAAGTGTAGGCAACTGCCATGTGTGGTAGATGTCAGGTAAGTGTAGGCAACTGTCATGTGTGGTAGATGTCAGGTAAGTGTAGGCAACTGTCATGTGTGGTAGATGTCAAGTAAGTGTAGGCAACTGTCATGTGTGGTAGATGTCAGGTAAGTGTAGGCAACTATCATGTGTGGTAGATGTCAGGTAAGTGTAGGCAACTGTCATGTGTGGTAGATGTCAGGTAAGTGTAGGCAACTGTCATGTGTGATAGATGTTAGTTAAGTGTAGGCAAACTGTCATGTGTGGCTAGATGTCAGATAAGTGTAGGCAACTGTCATGTGTGGTAGATGTCAGGTAAGTGTAGGCAACTGTCATGTGTGGTAGATGTCAGGTAAGTGTAGGCAACTATCATGTGTGGTAGATGTCAGGTAAGTGTGGGCAACTGTCATGTGTGGTAGATGTCAGGTAAGTGTAGGCAACTATCATGTGTGGTAGATGTCAGGTAAGTGTGGGCAACTGTCATGTGTGGTAGATGTCAGGTAAGTGTAGGCAACTGTCATCTGTGGCAGATGTGAGGTAAGTGTAGGCAACTGTCATGTGTGGCAGATGTCAGGTAAGTGTAGGCAAATGTCGTGTGTGGTAGATGTCAGTTAAGTGTGGGCAACTTTTATGTGTGGTAGATGTCAGGTAAGTGTAGGCAACTGTCATGTGTGGTAGATGTCAGGTAAGTGTAGGCAACTGTCATGTGTGGCAGATGTCAGATAAGTGTAGGCAACTGTCATGTGTGGTAGATGTCAGGTAAGTGTAAGCAACTGTCATGTGTGGTAGATGTCAGGTAAGTGTAGGCAACTGTCATGTGTAGTAGATGTCAGGTAAGTGTAGGCAACTGTCATGTGTGGTAGATGTCAGGTAAGTGTAGGCAACTGTCATGTGTGGTAGATGTCAGGTAAGTGTAAGCAACTGTCATGTGTGGCAGATGTCAGGTAAGTGTCGGCAACTGTCATGTGTGGTAGATGTCAGGTAAGTGTAGGCAACTGTCATTTGTGGCAGATGTCAGGTAAGTGTAGGCAACTGTCGTGTGTGGTAGATGTCAGGTAAGTGTAGGCAACTGTCATGTGTGGTAGATGTCAGGTAAGTGTAGGCAACTGTCATGTGTGGTAGATGTCAGGTAAGTGTAGGCAACTGTTGTGTGTGGTAGATGTCAGGTAAGTGTAGGCAACTGTCGTGTGTAGTAGATGTCAGGTAAGTGTAGGCAACTGTTATGTGTGGTAGATGTCAGGTAAGTGTAAGCAACTGCCATGTGTGGTAGATGTCAGGTTAGTGTAGGCAACTGTCGTGTGTGGCAGATGTCAGGTAAATGTAGGCAACTGTCGTGTGTGGTAGATGTCAGGTAAGTGTAGACAACTGTTATGTGTGGTAGATGTCAGGTAAGTGTAAGCAACTGCCATGTGTGGTAGATGTCAAACAGGGCATTTAAACTCTAAGCAACTGTTATGAGTGGCAGAATTGTCATGTCTATTAGTTGTAAAGTGTTGACAGATGAAACATAGGGGTTGGCAACTCTGGGCAATTGTCATGTGTGGTAGTTGTAAAGGGTTGACAACTCTAGGCAATAGTCATGTGAGGTTGATGTAAAACGGGGGTTAGCAACCTAGGCAACTGTCATGTGTGGTAGTTGTAAACCAGGGATTGGCAACCTAGGCAACTGTCGTGTGTGGTAGATGTAAAGGGTTGGCAACTCTAGGCAACTGTCGAGTGTGGTAGATGTAAAGGGTTGGCAACTCTAGGCAACTGTCGAGTGTGGTTAATGTAAAACAGTAGTTGGCAACTCCATGCAATTGTCGTGTGTGATATTTTTAAAACAGGGTTTGGCAACTCTGAGCAACTGTAATGTCTGGTAGTTGTAAAGGGTTGGAAACGCTAGGCAACTGTCATGTGTTGTTAATGTAAAACAATGGTTGGCAACCCTAGGCAACTGTCGTGTGTGGTAGATGTAAAACTGTGGTTGGCAATTCTAGACAATTGTCGTGTGTGATAGATGTAAAGACTACCAAACAGACAGACAGACAGACAGACAGACAGACAGACAGACAGACAGACAGACAGACAGACAGACAGACAGACAGACAGACAGACAGACGGACGGACGGACGGACGGACAGACAGACAGACAGACAGACAGACAGACAGACAGGCTGACGGGCGGGCGGGCGGGCGGACGGACGGACGGACGGACGGAGGGAGGGACCGACAGACAGACAAACAGACAGACAGACAGACAGACAGACAGACAGACAGACAGACAGACAGACAGACAGACAGACAGACAGACAGACAGACAGACAGATGAAATGCTTTAAGACACAAAATTTGCAGCACAAGTTAGCTAATGTTATGTGCTTGTAGTAGCGAAATGTCCGGCAAGTAAACAATACATGTCTCACCTGGAAGTTTGCGTGAGCCACTCCTCCCTACTCGACAGCTCACAAACAGCGGGTTTTTAATGCCCAAACCGCCATTAACCAGATCTGGAACGGGCTGTGAAATACAGCAATCTGCATTATCTTTATCTTTATATTTATCAGTATTATTATCTCTATCTTTATCTTTTTTTAACTTATCATCACCATCATCATGTGGCAGGTCTTTGTAGAACGTCGCTCTCATCGCGGCCCACGAACAAGTGTCCCCATCTCTGGTCAGCTCTACAGTTCTATGTCACCATATCTGGTCAGTTCTCTTGCCCCATGTCCCCATCTCCGGTCAGTTCTCTTGTCCCATGTCCCCATCTCTGGTCAGTTCTATTGTATCATGTCCCCATCTCTAGTTAGTTCTCCTGTATCATGTCCCCATCTCTGGTCAGTTCTCCTGTATCATGTCCCCATCTCTGGTCAGTTCTCCTGTCCCATGTCCCCATCTCTGGTCAGTTCTCCTGTATCATGTCCCCGTCTCTGGTCAGTTCTCTTGTCCCATGTCCCCATCTCTGGTCAGTTCTATTGTATCATGTCCCCATCTCTAGTTAGTTCTCCTGTATCATGTCCCCATCTCTGGTCAGTTCTCCTGTATCATGTCCCCATCTCTGGTCAGTTCTCCTGTCCCATGTCCCCATCTCTGGTCAGTTCTCCTGTCCCATGTCCCCATCTCTGGTCAGTTCTCCTGTATCATGTCCCCATCTCTAGTCAGTTCTCCTGTATCATGTCCCCATCTCTAGTCAGTTCTCCTGTATCATGTCCCCATCTCTGGTCAGTTCTTCTGTATCATGTCTCCATCTCTAGTCAGTTCTCCTGTATCATGTCCCCATCTCTAGTCAGTTCCCTTGTATCAAGCCCCCCATCTCCGGTCAGTTCTCTTGTCCCATGTCCGCATCTCCTGTCAGTTCTCTTGTCGCTATGTCCCCATCTCTAGTTTGTTCTCCTGTATCATGTCCCCATCTCTAGTCAGTTCTCATGTATCATGTCCCCATTTCTAGTCAGTTCTCCTGTATCATGTTCTCATCTCTAATCAGCTCTCCTGTCTCATGTCCCCATCTCTAGTCAGATCTCCTGTCCCATGTCCCCATCTCTAGTCAGTTCTCCTGCCACATGTCCCCATCTCTAGTCAGTTCTCCTGTCACATGTCCCCATCTCTGGTCAGTTCTCCTGTATCATGTCCCCATCTCTGGTCAGTTCTAATGTCCCATGTCCCCATCTCTGGTCAGTTCTCATGTATCATGTCCCCATCTCTGGTCAGTTCTCCTGTCCAATGTCCCCATATCTAGTCAGTTCTCCTGTATCAATCCCCATCTCTAGTCAGTTCTCCTGTATCATATCCCCATTTCTAGTCAGTTCTCCTGCATCATGTCCCCATCTCTAGTCAGTTCTCCTGTATCATGTCCTCATCTCCGGTCAGTTCTCTTGACCCATGTCCCCATCTCTGGTCAGTTCTCTTGACCCATGTCCCCATCTCTGGTCAGTTCTCTTGACCCATGTCCCCATCTCCGTTCAGTTCTCTTGTTCCATGTCCCCATCTTTAGTCAGTTCTCCTGTATCATGTCCGCATTTCTATTAAGTTCTCCTGTATCATGTCCCCATCTCTGGTCAGTTTTCCTGTCCCTTGTCCCCATCTCTGGTCAGCTCTCCCGCCGCATGTCCATGGTGTCTTTGTCCATTATCGTATTGGTCCAGCCCTGCTTCTTCTTCCGGCAACCACGCCTCCCAGCACTGTTCTCTAGCTGATTGTCATAAGCAGGCAATACGTGAAAGTCTGTATTCCGATGTCCAGCCATACTACCTGTATTCTGATGTCCAACCATACCATCTATATTCCGATGTCCAGCCATACCATCTGTATTCCGATTCGCGGAAAAACTTGATAGTTTCGATCGATGACAAAAAGACCCGACATTCGTCTACAATAACAGGCAATCCTTTGATGAGTAGGGGACTGAGGAACAAAATACGTCGCGAAAACTGTCTGCACACGGTCGGCATTTCTGTATGATGTGGGTTGTTCGAGAAACGTACAATGGCGCCATCCGTCTGCAAGGCGGTAGACAGCCTTTGAAGTTGTAGACGGAATGTCTGGACGGACGTCGGATGGATTCTGTGATGTGGGGAGAAATCCCCTGGTTCACAGACAGACAGGACCTTTGTTGTACGAGACAAAGATTTCCCCGATGAAAGCAAACTAGACGGCGGGGTGATTCCAGTCAGTCTAAAACAGGGAGAAAGCCAGACTCTGGACTGATTAGCGTCTAGACTTTTTGGTGACGTCACTCAAGCCCCGAATCAAAACCAGTTGAGGTAAACAAGTTGAGTTAGTTGACCAAAATTTCTGAAGTGCTAAAGATCGGCGCAGTATTCCGAGTTGTGTTAATTGAAAGAGACTATAGTGTCAAAGTGTTGATATTTATCGGCGGACATAGATCCAGTCTGTGATTGCATAGTCTCAATCATCAACCGGAATAGGCATATGGTAGTCTATTAATCATATCTAACTTAGAGTATGATTAGGAATAGAGTACAGTACGGTGCGGTGATAGAATGTTCTGTAAGTGCGGTGATAGAAAGTATTATAGGAGCGTCGGCACTAGTAACCTATTGTGTAGCTTTAACTAGCTTGTGTAATATATCATTTAACTCAGGGAGGTAAGGACAATGTAGTGGGATAATAATTAGAGAGATTGAGGATGATTGGGAGGGATGAAGGGAATGTGAAATGGTAGGATCTTCCAGTAGGGCATCTGCTGGGTTTCTACCCGTTTCCTTTAATCTTTCCTTGTGTTTCCATGTCTCAGACCAATGTGATGAGCTATTTGGCCGTATAACAGAGTTCGGATCTCTGTTATAGATCTGAGTGCTGCTATCGGCCTACACTCACCTAATTAAGGTCAGAATTGAGTTGCTCTCACCAGGGGATTCTCTATTCTACAGGTTCCACTTACAGGTGTACTTGTTGAGTGTGCGACGATATATTACCAAGAAGCAGTATCAAAGTTATATAAAATGATGGCTCACGAATTGAAGACAGAGGTTACTGAGAGGCTTTTACACAGGGCTCAGAACCTAGTTGGTCTGCAGAAACCTGACCTCTGCTGAGCCGGACTTGATGAATACAAGTGTTGGTTTTTCTTGGGTCATAAGCTACATCACCGAAGATTCATAACACCCACTACCAAGAACACCAATATATATATATATATATATATATATATATATATATATATATATATATATATATATATATATTTAAGATGGGGAAAATCGCATAACCATGACTTATGAACAGTTAGATTTTCCCAAGTGACATTTCAGTTATTTGAAAGATTCTCTGATCAACAAACATTATTGAACAGTGTAAATTCACAGTGTTTGCTAGAGTGAAGACCAATATCGAACAGTGTCTATCATTGATGACCAGCGTCCTGATTGTTCGAGAGTGATCGGAGAAAGTCGTCACGTGGCCGGAGAAACATCTTCTTGGTGAGGTTTTCTGTCCGGAATACTTGGTGCTGTTGTGTGCTCAGCACAGTGATGTAACTAACTTTGCTCCTGATTCACTGGTCTGATTCTACATACACCTTAGAATATTCGACACACATTCTACACATTACACACACACATTTCTCACACACATACTCTTTGCTTTAATAAATTATTTGTTGTATTTATTTGTTAAAGCTAGAGTTGTTGAGTATGTTGTGTTGAGGGAGAATGAGAGGAGGCATGATCTAGGGGTGAGTGAGAGTAAGAAAGAGGTGTCTACAGACTGAAGGAGTTTTGTGGACGGATTCTGGTGGTTTCTCTAGGACAGTAATATTGGGTTAATTAAAATGTGGGTGTTGATTCCCTTCACTCCAGGGACGACACTAAAGTAATAAAGGATTACTACGACACCGATGTCCAGGCATACCACCTGTATTCTGATGTCCAGCCATACCACCTGTATTCCGATGTCCAGTCATACCATCTGTATTCTGATGTCCAGCCATACCACCTGTATTCCGATGTCCAGTCATACCATCTGTATTCTGATGTCCAGTCATACCACCTGTATTCCGATGTCCAGCTATACCATCTGTATTCTGATGTCCAGCCATACCACCTTTCATTATCTAATTATTAGCAGAATTATCAACACTATCATCTAGTGCGGGGCACCAGTTTCAGTCATGGGAAAGAGATCACAGTTATACGGTTGGGAAGAAGACGGGAAATACTCCCAACAAAGAAGAGACGTGGAGTCATTGAGGTGAAGTACAGTAGGAGTTTGATGTCTGGTGCCGTTCCGCAATTATCCCATCGTTGTAGACTTTAGTAGTATTGAAGGAGTCAGAAACATGCACAAGTCACCATATACCTACCGTCATGGGTATCACTTGATGTCTGAGATCTGTAACAGCGCTGGCTGGTTGGTCCCCTGTATGACAGGTGCCATTCACAGCTTCGACCGGCTGGTCCCTTAGATGACAGTTGTCATATACAGGTCTGACAGGTTCGTCCTTTGGATGGACAGTGTCGCTCACGGCTGGATGGTCCGCAATATGATATATGTCATTAACAGATCTGCCTGGCTGGCCTGCTATATGACAGATGCCATTCACAACTCTGACTGGTCGGTCTCCTGTATGACAGATGCCATTCACAACTCTGACTGGTCGGTCCCCTGTATGACAGATGCCATTCACAGCTCTGACTGGTTGGTCTGCTATATGACAGATGCCATTCACAGCTCCGACTGGCTGATCCCTTAGATGACAGTTGTCATGTACAGGTCTGACGGGTTCGTCCGTTGGACGGACAGTGTCGCTCACGGCTAGATGGTCCGCAGTATGATATATGTCATTAACAGATCTGCCTGGCAGGTCTGCTATATGACAGATGCCATTCACAGCTTTGACTAATCGGTCCTCTGTATGACTGATGGCATTCACAGTTCTGTCAAGACCAAATGTGTGTGGTACAGCCAGGCGCTGTTCACCGTATGAGGCCATGTTGGAAAAGGCATCGGCTGTTGTGTCTGTGTAAAACTGGAAGCATTCCTGAGACAGAGCATGCTGTATTTTTTTATTGGGGTGTGATGGGTTTCTTATGTGACTGTGCTTATGTTGAAGATGCCACCTACCTGTAGTGGCGGTTGGGTGAGATACACTTCGGTGAAAAGACAGTTCATCACTGGTGAGTCCTTGTGGTGGAGCACTATGTGAGAGATTGAGTTGGAAGGCACATATGCGATCTTTGGGTGAGCATGGGGCACTAAACGACCTGTGACCAGCTGTGACACTTGGTGACGCTGACTGTTGAGCTAGTTCAAGCCTGTCTCTTGACGTGTTGCCATGGCACATCTCTTCTGGGGGAGTAGCAACATTCACTGGCAGCAATGAAGGATGTTGTGAGCTACCAGAAAGTGGAGATCTAGAAAGCCTGTCAGAATGTTGAAGTGCTACACAAGGCACTGTTAATCTTCCGATGGTGGGTATTGACTGGAGGAGGTGATCATCAAGCGTGGCATTGTCTCGTCTATCCGTTTGAAGGATTATCCCCGGAGAGGATATCGGGGGCCCGCTACAACTGGTGTGTCCTTGACGCTCTAAGGGAAACTGCCGGACATGCTCGGCTTGTGCTGTCTGGAGGTGAGGGCTATCTCCCCGTGAGTTCAATGACGTGGTGAGAATACAGTGACGGTCGGATGACAAGTTCTGGGTGTGTGGCTGTTGCTGATGATGATTGTCGAGCCCTGCAGGCAGTTGACTAGGCGTCGGTCTCTTCTGTTCTGTGCATCCATACTGACAAGAATTGGTACAGTCTGGATGCTTCAGGACAGTTGAAGCTGGCTGATCCAAATTGTGGGCACTAGCAGATTTCAGTTTATTCTTTTCATCCTCCATTTCCTTGGTCAGTAGTCGTCTCCTAGCATGACTTTTTGGATGCCTGCTGGCAGGACAAACATAAGGTCTCTCTAGGGAGTCCACAGTTGACTGCCTGGGCAGCAAGTTGCACCCGTCTGCTGCTGGTGATTGTACTGATATACCTGCACTTCCTGGTGTGGAATAGAGATTCACCCTCATGCCAACACCCGAGTCTGTTACCACCTCATTCTGGAGAACGCGAGGTAAGGTGTCCCAGTGTGAAGACCGTGCAGATCGTGTCAAGCTAGAGCCCGGGGCTGATGGTGGATCTGCAGGAGTCCGTGTATCGGTAGATGAAGTCTGCTCCAGGACATCACCCAGACGGACATTTGGCAACTCGTCAGCTATAGATGCAGGCTGACAATTGTTAGTTACAGAAGCGCATCCTTCTAGTGTTGCAGGAGGGCAGTAGCTAGATGTCGAGCAACATCCTTTTGCTGTTGCAGGCTGTGTGTTGTTATTTGTGGAGCAGCATAGTTTCTTTTCACGTGGAGTTGCAGACTGAGAACACGGTTCCGTCTTGCCCGGTGTGTTCCTGGAAAATGTTGCCACGCGGTTGCTGGCTAAGTGGATGTCTTGACACTCATCGCTGACTTCACGTGTAGTCAACACGTGAGCTAAGTGAGACGTGGAGGATGCGTGAGTGTCTGGCTGGTTGACTAAAAGCTGAGCACAATTACTTATTTGAGGAGACGACATCAATAAATGTGACATTTCTTGACATCTGTCAGCTGCCAGTATGACAGCGTTGTCTCCTGCCGTTGTGAACGGACTATCACCAAGAGCAGACACATCTGTCGAGACGTTGACACCCCAGTGTCCCAGGTTCAAGTTATCTGGATGTGAGAGGAAATCAGCTTCCGGTGGCCAATTTATGCCAGCAGACGGGTCAGTACTGAGCCCTGCTGGCGTGAGGTCACAGTGATGCACGGTGGGATGTGTTCTAGGGACGGGCTCATCAAGCCCGGCATTTGCCGTAGAACTTGGAGATGTTGGTGCTCTGTGGACATCCTGTCGTGTTTTGGAGCCGGGTTCATTGAGCTTGGTGCTGCCCAACTCTTCCCCCAGTGGTAGTGCCGGGTCTATAGACGTCGATGTTGGGGGTACAGGCGTCAATGTTGGATTTACAGATGTCAATGTTGATGATACAGATGTCAATGTTGGAAGTACAGATGTCAATGTTGGATGTACAGATGTCGATGTTGATGGTACACATGTCAATGCTGGATGCACAGATGATGACGCCGAGTGTACGGTTGCATATAAGAATCTCATGTCGGCCATCAAACGACTCACCGAATTCACATGATCGTCTGCCATTGAAGCTCTAATTCCTGGTGTATGACCTAGGCAATACGACGTCACAAATCCACACGTGACCTTGTCAATGTCCTGAGACTTGGAACAGAGTCCGTGTCTGTGGCTTGCTGACATGGACATCGCATCACCTCTCAAACATGGATTCTCACACAGACGTCCTGTTGGTGCGGACTGGACAACACCAGGATTCGAATCGCAGCGGTACACATCATCTCCTGAATTTCTTACCTCCCGTGTGTGACTGATTTCCCAGAGGTAATGTCTTGAAGCTGTGGATAAAATGCTGTAATTTAATGTCTTCATTTGTGGGCAATGATAACAGTTGTTTAGTTTCATATAATGTCACTTGTGGACAATGACGATAGTTACTCACTTTCATATAATGTTGTCAGTTGTGGACAATGATAACAGTTGTTTAGTTTCATATAATGTCTTCAGTTGTGAACAAACAAACCATTTGTTTAGGCTCATCCAATGTCTTCAATTGTGAACAGTGAGAATACTGGTTTAGTTTCACATAATGTTGTCAATTGTGAACAATCAGAATAATGGTTTAGTTTAATATAATGTTGTCAATTGTGGACAATGCTGACAGTTGTTTAGTTTCTCGAATCGAAAGAAAATAGTCACCCTACCTTACTAAACAGCTGACCTAGAATATGCGAAATCTCAATAATTCACACCCCCAAGGTACCATCTACAATGGGACTATCTTGTATTGTTATTTTCATTGCCAGTGGTAATCAAATGAGGCCCGGCCCAATGACTTTATTTCACAGGTATAACAGACACGTCAGAAGGTGTGGCAGAACTCAATGGGCATGCATATCGTCTGGTCAATTCTAGTCGCCAGGGACATTCAGACACGCACCCCACATGTACAACATGACAGTCATAGATGTACAACAGGACAGTCATAGATGTACAACAGGACAGTCATAGATGTACAACATGGCAGTCTTAGAAGTACAACATGGCAGTCATAGATGTACAACAGGACAATCATAGATATACAACAGGACAGTCATAGATGTACAACAGGACAGTCATAGATGTACAACAGGACAGTCATATATGTACAACAGGACAGTCATAGATGTACAACAGGACAGTCATAGATGTACAACAGGACAGTCATAGATGTACAACAGGACAGTCATAGATGTACAACAGGACAGTCATAGATGTACAACAGGACAGTCATAGATGTACAACAGGACAGTCATAGATGTACAACAGGACAGTCATAGATGTACAACAGGACAGTCATAGATGTACAACAGGACAGTCATAGATGTACAACAGGACAGTCATAGATGTACAACAGGACAGTCATAGATGCACAACAGGACAGTCATAGATGTACAACAGGACAGTCATAGATGTACAACATGACAGTCATAGATGTACAACAGGACAGTCATAGACGTACAACAGGACAGTCATAGATGTGCAACATGACAGTCATAGATGTACAACATGACAGTCATAGATGTACAACATGACAGTCATAGACGTACAACAGGACAGTCATAGATGTACAACAGGACAGTCATAGACGTACAACAGGACAGTCATAGATGTACAACAGGACAGTCATAGATGTACAACAGGACAGTCATAGATGTACAACAGGACAGTCATAGATGTACAACAGGACAGTCATAGATGTACAACAGGACAGTCACACATCTACAACAGGACAGTCACACATCTACAACATGACAGTCATGGGTGTACAACAGGCCCACGTGTACAACAGGACAGTCACACCTGTACAAGACGACAATAACGCCTGTACAACAGGTCCCATCTGTACAACAACAGGTCCCATCTGTACAACAACAGGTCCCATCTGTACAACAAGACAGTCACACGTGTACAATAGGACAGTCACAGTTGTAAAATAAGACAGTCACACCTGTGTAACTTGGAATTCACACCTGTACAACACGGGGGCCTCACCTGGACAACAGGACAGTCACACCTGTATAACCAGACAGAACCTGTACAACAGGACAGTCACACCTGTATAACCAGGCGTTTACACCTGTATAACCAGACAGTCACACCTGTATAACCAGACATTCACACCTGTATAACCAGACAGTCACACCTGTATAACCAGACATTCACACCTGTATAACCAGACAGTCACACCTGTATAACCAGACAGTCACATCTCTGTGACCAGACATAGACATTTGTAAAAGAAGACATTCCTACTTGTACAGCAGTGACAGTCACGCCGCTATAACAAGACATTCCGGCATGCACAAAGCATTCTTACCTCCACAGACAGATGGCCACGCCTTTCTAATCAGACATTCCTACCTGTACAAACACAAGGTCACACCTGTACAACGCCCCACAGCCAGGGCTCAGGTAACATTATGTTAGAGAACGTAGCATGTGTCCTTGACCTTGCGGCTGTTACTTTCAATCCCAGATTCCCAAACACCGGAAACGAGCCCGACAATGTCGCGCCGGAAGTGGAAGGGCGGTAATTGAGACAATTGTTGGATAATAGCCCTTTCTACGACTTCAACCAGACAAATGCCTTAGGCTGACTTCTGACATAGTTTATAGAAGTCGTCATTGTCTTCCTCCGCTTCTCTCCGTCCTTGAGCGTCTGTGAGGTGCTCGTGATCTCAAAAACATCATGCCTCGCGTACTGTCTTGTGACTTGAGTATACTTAAATACTCATCGTTCGTGTAAAGCATTTTAATTTAAGTCGTCCCATATTTTCTTTGGGTGATCATAATCCTGATTAAACTGTGGTATGCATGTCAATCATGGACACCATGAGAAACCTCTACAAGCAGCGCATAAGTGGTTTCTGTAGAACATTCGAAGAGTACAATGGAAAGACAGAAACTTAAATGAGGCCATCCTTGTAGAAAGCCAAGAAATCACGTCAAGTCAATAGAGGCAACAAACGTGGGTTTCCCGATTTGTGGGCTTGTTGTGAGGGGACAACATCGTCATCGCGAGCCTTGCCAGCTAGCGTAGGCCTTCATGTCTTTCCACAGATCTCGGTCCCTGGTGTTGTGAATCACTAATATACTAATCCATGCCACCCTCTAATTCCATCCAGCATCATTTCTCTTGGTCTATCTAACTCTTTTCCTACTGATCTTTCAGCTGTCACGATATTCTCCAATGCCCGTTGTTTCATCACATGACCAAAACAAGTTGTCTGTCTCTTACAGGCAATCATCGTTACTCTGGCAGTCCACGGTAGTCGTCGTTAGTTACTCTGGCAGTCCAAGGCCTTCGCAACATTCTACTCAGCAACCACAACTGGTGCTACCAATCTTTTCCTAATGTGTTAATTAACGTCCCATGATTCGCTGCCATACAGCAAAAACGGGATCTATATAACTACGAGGGTAGATCAGAAAGTTATCCACCACAATTATTATCTCAGCTAATAATAAAGATAGAAGCATTAAGTTTGCACTAATTTAAGTTTATAATCTGTTGAAGGTCTTTACCACATTACATCTCTGTAAACCAATTCCTCTTCTTCTTCTTCTTCTTCTTCTTCTTCTTCTTCTTCTTCTTCTTCTTCTTCTTCTTCTTCTTCTTCTTCTTCTTCTTCTTCTTCTTCTTCTTCTTCTTATTCTTCTTCTTTTTCTTCTTCTTCTTCTTCTTCTTCTTCTTCTTCTTCTTCTTCTTCTTCTTCTTCTTCTTCTTCTTCTTCTTCTTCTTCTTCTTCTTCTTCTTCTTCTTCTTCGTTCATCCGGAGTGATTTTTCAGATGTAATTGCGGTGTGTCTCGTTATGCACCCTTGGGCCAAAACCCTTAGGCCAACACATCCGACTTTAGCGGGTGTCTTTTAATAAGGTTAGCCTTCCTTGGCTACTCTCACTGTTGTGGTGCCGTCCACATCCCAGCTGGTCAAGTTAGAATGGTCGAACACCCCCCGAGGGAAGGCAGGGGCAGTCCATGGGCTTCCATAATTGCAGAGCCGATACATAGCGCTCTCGTACCGGGCTCACCCAAGGAATCGCTACGTCCTGCACATGGCTGCTTTAATTCCTCACTTCCATGTATTGGGCATTTCGTTCGCCACAGGCTGCTCCCCGAACAAACCAGGAACGGTTGGTCTACAGACGGCGTCCACTCAGCGAGCTTTCTGTTCGGACATGTGCTGGGCGCTGTACCCAGAAGACAAAATAGTCAGAGCTGTTCCGGGCAGGAAGAACATTCCACTCTCACTCGGACGTTTTTGCGTTATGCCAATTTTATTTATACCCTTAGGACGACATATCCTACTTCTGCGGGCGTTTTTGTTCAGGTTAGCCTTCCTGGGGGTTTCGAGGGGCATTTGACTGTTGTTTTGTCGTCTACATTTCAGCTGATCAAGTTAGAATGACCTAAGACATCACGGTCAACACTCAAGGGAAGGCAGGGGCAGACCATGGGCATTCCCCGCCATCCAAGAAGGCTTCCATAATTGCAGAACCGGAACATAGCACTCTGATACTGGGCTCAACCAATAAATAGCCACTCCCTGCTCATGGCTGCTTTAATTCCTCACTTCCATGTACTGGTTATTTCGTTCGCCACTAGCCGCTCCCCACGCAAACCAAGAACGGTCATTCTGCAGACGACATCCACTCAGCGAGCTTTCGCTTCGGACTTCCACGTAATGGATTCGCTATCCAAGCGTTCCATTTCGTGTTAATGAGACGTTTTTCTACCTTTGATTACGCTCACGCAATGTGGTTTTGATACAGACTTACATCGTAACCATTGCGTGTGACTGGAATGCTTTTTCCACCATTGGTAACGCTCACGAGGTAGGCTGCATATGCTGCCAGATCAGCATTTACCTCCATGCAGTAGTGAGCGAGTAACGACCAGGTCCTCACATCCGGGGATATTGACTTAGAGGCGTTCAGCAATATCCCTCAGCTGAGAGCCGTAGAACAATTGTCTGGACCAAGAATATAGTGGCATCGTGCGCATGATTCGGACTTTGAATGCAATGGATTTTCTCTTCGCTAGCCTTTGACTCTCCACAGTCTACCTGCAAGGCAGCAGATGTGTGTCTCTCTTGGTCTGGTTTCTCTTCCTTGACCTGTCCGACATGGAAGACCATACCATGAGCTGTACTACCGTCGGCATAGCTCTTGGGGGCATTGGAACACGCAAGCCCCTCTACCACGGCAAGGTGGAGACACGTAAAAGGGGGAAACCAATTCTAAACGCGACGCAAAACCGTTGAAATGGTAGATATTAATGGCATACGCTACAAGAAAATAACTGCAACAAGGGAGGCAAAGAACAAAGTGTGGTGGAATGTACTGCCCCATTCACCGTACAGTCCAGACCTGGCACCACCTGATTTCCATCATTTCGATTTCCTTAAGAATGCTATCTGTGCGACAAAGTTTGAAGGCAACGAGGGAGTGATCAATGCAGTGAAGTAATGGCTACGAGAAATGTGAAAGTGAGAAAATGTGGTACAGATCTGGGATACAATCTCTTGTTTCAAGATGGCGAAAAGCCGTTAAAGTCGGTAGGGATTACGTTGAGAAGTAGACATGTTTGCTGCACATGTGCATGAACATTGTGACTAAATTTCATGTGTACGTTAGTAACGGTTAAAGAGCGCGTAACAATGGGGCAGAACTCTCTGACCTACCCTCGTATAACGTGCTTGTGATTTTCTCAGCAATACAAGTTTAGTAGTTTGCCGTGGTTTTCTTATCTGGGGCTGACGTGGACCCCGGTATATGGGGACAGTGATCCGTCTCCCAATGCTAAACCTGGTCACAACTACCGCATCTCTAGCGACCACTCCGGTATATCGGGACAGTGATCCGTCTCCCAATGCTAAACCTGGTCACAACTACTGCATCTCTAGCGACCACCGGTGGATGGGTGGGGGAGGTGGGCGCAGGGTCATATTAATAGGGACAAGATTACAGTAACATAAATATTTGGAGGCTTACATTGTATCTGTGTAGACCTGGGGTGGACAAACTTTGTGTGCTTAGGGCCACATTGACAAATGTAAAGCTATTGGGGTCCGCGTATATATTATATCCACTTTGTTTACAGCAACCTATAACAATAAGTAATTATGAATTATGAAGGACATTTTACAAAAATAGAAAATTATAAAATAAAATGTTATCAAAAATGTTAAAACAATCAAAACGGTACGTGGAGTTCTGTAAAATTCAACAAAATAACTTAACAACGAAGTAAAAATTTTATTTTTTAAATGCCCTCGAGGGCATCATAATATCAATTGCCGGGTCGGATGCGGCCCACGGGCCGTAGTTTGCCCACCCCTGGTGCAGACTCGTGTTGTATATCAGGTCAGCCTCATGTTGTGTTTCACGTCAATCTAATGTTGTCTGTCACGCCAATCTCGTGTTGTGTGACACGTCAGTCTCGTGGTGTGCGTCATGTTAGTTTCGTGTTGTACGTCACGTTAGTCTCGTATTGTGTGTCACGTAAGTCTCGTGTTGTGTGTCACACCATCCTCATATTGTGTGTCTCGTTAGCCTCGCGTTGTGTGTCACCCCAGTCTCGTGTTGCGTGTCACACCAATCTCGTGTTGTGTGTCACGCCAGTCTCGTGTTGCGTGTCACGCCAATCTCGTGTGTGTGTCAGGTTGGTCTCATGTTGTATGTCATACCAGTCTCGTGTTGCGTGTCACGTCATTCTCTGTTGTGTGTCACGTCAGCCTCGTGTAGTGTATCACGTCAGTCTCGTGCTGTGTGTCACGTCAGTCTCGTGCTGTGTGCCACGTCAGTCTCAGCTAATAACGTCACAGACAAAACCTTCAACAAACAGACAGTTGAGACAATCTGCAAAGTATTGAACGTAACATTCCTAGACAACCAACCTGGGTGTGATGGCCACGTCCTGCGAGCACTGTAATTTTTTAACAGAGAATTTGTACAGGAGTTGGAAGGGCAACATTGTAGCAGAGATTGTGGGGTATTATATTGTAGTAGAGATGGCGGGCTATAATATTGTAGCAGAGACGGCGGGGTGCTATATTGTAGCAAAGATGGTGAGGTATTGTATTGTAGTAGAGATGCAGGGTATTATATTGTAGTAGAGATGTGGGGTATTATATTGTAGTAGAGATGCGGGATATTATATAGTAGTAGAGATGTGGGGTATTATTTTGTAGTAGAGATATCGGGATATCTTCTTCTTCTTCGTTCATCCGGAGTTTTTTTTTCGGACGTGATTGCGTTGTGCCTGTTTACAGCAGAGCTGCATTCTTGCGCCGTTAGGCCGACACATCCGACTTCTGCGGGCATTTGTTGACCGGGTTAACCTTCCCGGGGGGTTTCTTAGGACGTTAGACTCTCACTGTTGTGGTGTTATCTCCCATCCCAGCTGGCCCATATAGAACAGCCAAAGGCATCCTGGTGGGCCCTCAAGGGAAGGCAGGGGCAGACCATGGGCATTCCCCGCCATCCAAGGAGGCTTCCATAATTGCAGAGCCAACACACAGCGCTCTGGTACTGGGCTCACCCAAGGAATCGTCACGCCCTGCACATGGCTGCTTAGCCTCACTTCCGTATATTGGGCCTTCCGTTCACAATAGGCTGTTCTTCCAGAAGCCAGAAGAATGCAGTTTGCAGATGACATCCACACAGTGAGCTTTCGATTCGGACTTTCCACGTAATGGATTTGCTATCCAAGCAATATTCCATTTTGTGCCACTAGGACGCTTTTTCCACCTTTTATGAAGCCCACACAGCGAGCTTTCGATGCGGTCTTTCCACGTAATGGATTTGCTATCCAAGCAATATTCCATTTCATGCCTCTGGGAGGCTTGTGTAACCGACATGCCTGTGGTATGAAGTGTGGCAGTCTAAATACTTCTTCATGTACATTTAAATGTCAACCTGAATACAGTTAAAGTAAGCTGCAGTCGACTTGAGCTTGTTGATATCTCCATAAAGCTTGTCCTCGAATGAAGCAGGTGTGGGCCAAAATATCTTTCTCTGTTCTGCATATATTGGGCACTCTTGCAGCAAATGTTTAGCTGTCATTTTACCAGTTCCACAATTACATTCATCGGTATCTCCTATCTTTAGTTTATTGAACAAGTGGTATTTCAGCCTGTTATGTCCTGTGCGGAGTCTGAAGATTGCTACTTGTTCTCTTCGGTCGAGTTTGTAATATGCATCATCCTTCTGGTGGCCTGGATGCTCTAATTCCCATTTGGTTCTATAAGTGCTTTTGATCAACCTCTTTGCCTCATTATAGGTTATGTCTATGTCAGGCTGTGGTAGTCGTCCGCCCTCTTTTGCCAGTCTGTCAGCCTCTTCATTTCCAGGTATACTGCAATGTGATGGGATCCACTGTATTACAACTTTTTTGGATTTCTGGCATAGACCATGGAGTGCTGCTCTTAGGTCAGCTAGTTCTGTGCTGTTTTTGCTCTTCAGTATTGAGACAGCTGACTTTGCATCTGTAAAGATAGCTATTTGTGTCTCTTTATTTTCCTCCATCAAGAGCATTTCTGCTGCAGTTTTCAGAGCCTCTACCTCCGCTTTGAAGTTACTTGAAAACTTTCCAGTTGCCACTGAATGTGTTTTTTTCACTCCATTTTTTAAATTTAGGAGAATTCTTCCTCCTCCATTTTCTACTGAATTTTTGGCTGATCCATCTGTATATGCATGGGTCCAATTGCTGCTTGGGTAATGTTCTTTTATGTAGTTGAGGGTTATTTCTCTTCTTTCGGTTTCATGCTGAGTGTTCTTTTTCTCAATACCAGGAATGTTTTCTATCATCTCAGGCAGTTGCTGCTGTCTCCAAGCTGGGAACTTGTCTGCATTGTAAATGGGTTTGACTGTTGATATGTTAAGTATGGGATCTGCCCTAATTTTTCGTTTTGCAGTTTCTACAAAGTTGCTACGCTTTAGTCTTCCCTTTCCAAAACCACTAAACCTTTTATACATAGGGTGGTCTGTCAATCTTCTAAATTTTTCAGCTTGTTGCTGGGGTCTGCTATCTCTTCTATCCTGCATTGGTTGTAAACAAGTTATCTTTTCTAGTTCATTAATAGGCGTTGTCTTCAGGCTTCCAGTTATGATTCGCATTCCTTGGTTTTGGACTCTACTTATTTTGTTAAAGTTTGACTTAGCTGCTGTTGCCCAAGCTGCAATGCCATATTCCAGTACTGGCCTCACCCGTCCAGTATATAACTTCTTGAGAACTTTCTCATCTGCTCCCCACGTTGTACCAGCAAGCTTTTTCATGATTGCCATTCTTTGCCTTGCTCTTGTTCGATTTTTCTCAACCTGTGTCTTCCATGTCAGCCGACAATCAAAGGTGACTCCTAGATAGTTTGGATTTTCTTCTTCATGGCGCAATATTTTTCCATTCAATACCAGCTTAGGTTGCTGAGTTTTAGTTGAGAGGGAGAACACTGTGCATGTTGTTTTCTCCTCACTTATCTTCACTAGCCATGATTTTGACCAGTCCTCTAGCGCTAATAGGGCTTGCTGTATTCTGCTGTTAGCTGTACTAATATATTCTTCAGATGTCCATATGGCTAGGTCATCTGCAAAGGATGATGTGTGTACTCTGGCTGGAAAATTTTCCGTGATGTCGTTTATATATGCTAGGAATAATGTTGGTGAAAGAACTCCTCCTTGGGGGACACCTTGCTCCAACAGCATCATTTTGCTGGTTTGTCCTTGTACTTTTGTCCTGGCAGTTCTGCTCTCAAGGTAGTGGCTGATCCATTTGTACATTTTCCCACAAACATGCATTTTTTGCAGTTTTACTTTCAGTCCTTCCTTCCATACTTTATCAAATGCTTTTTCTAAATCTATCCAGACTGCTAGTGTGTGCTTTTTCTCTTGGAAGGCATCCTCTATTTCCTGAGCTATATAGGTTATTTGATCTTCAGTGGATCTGTACTTTCTGAATCCTGCTTGGTGAGGTGTTAAGAGTTGGTTTTCTTCCAGATGCCATGTTAGCCTGCCATTGATAATGCGTTCCATTAATTTTCCTACACAGCTAAGAAGACTGATAGGCCGATAGCCATTTGGTTCTTCCAGGTCTTTTCCTTTCTTTGGGACTGGTATTAGTATAGCTTCCTTCCATGCCTGTGGGACTATTCCCCTCTTCCAGCTGTAATTTAGGACTGCTAGTAGTTTCTTTTTTGCCTTAGTGCCTAGTCCTATTAGCATTTCATTTGTGATTCCATCCTTTCCTGGTGATGTCTTCTTTTTTAGGGTATTCATTGCCTGTTCCATTTCTTCCATTGTTAGATTTGCCATCATATATTCTGCTGCTGTCTCTGTATATCTATGATGTATCTGTTTATCTTTGATTGCTTTCTTCTGTTCGGTTGTAATATCAATGTGGTTTGCACTGGCATAGTGTTCCATTAGTGCATTTGCAGCCTTTTTTCCTGTAAGCAAGGCATTTCCTTGTTTAATTGTTATTTGTTTGTTTCTAGGTCCTTCATTGTTCATGGCTTTCACTAGTTTCCATAGTTTGTTTTCCATCCCTGTCAAAATTCAGGTTTTCTGTTTTTTTCCTCCAACAATCTCTTGTTGTTTGATTTACTGTTCTTTTATATTTTGCTGAGATGGCTTTGAGAGAGATGTTCGCTTCAGTTGTTTGTTCTCTCTCTGCGGTCTTCCTAGCATCTTCAACTTTGTCCTCCAAAATTTGTAGTTCTTCAGTCCAGTATGGTTTGTAATTTTTCCTCGCTCCTCTTGGAATAGACTCAGTGGCCGCCTGTATTATTGCTCTGTTTAGACTTTCCACCATTTGCTTCATGTTGCCATATCGTGTATTTATGTTTTCACAATATTTGTCTGTTAGTATGGCAAATCTGTCCCAATCTGCTCGTTTGTAATTCCAACGGGGCAAAGGCTTTTGCTCCTGTGGAACATACTCCATATTTATTACAAGCTTGATTGGTCTGTGGTCACTACCTGCTAATTGATCAAGCACATGGCGATCAATTCTGTGGAGGATGTCTCCTGTGCAGAAAGCTAAGTCTGGAGTAGAAGTGGTAATCCATCTTCTGGAGTAGAAGCTCGGTGTGTCATCCACTTTGTTGAGTAGATGGAGATTTGAGTCTATTTCCCAGTCCTCCACTTCATCTCCTCTTTTGTCAGTATCTGGGTATCCCCATCTTTCTGAACGGCTATTAAAGTCTCCGACAACAATGCAATTTGTGTCAGTTATTTCCATGTTTGAGAGTGTAAGATCCTTATCTGCCGGGCTATACAGATTGTAAATTCTTATTTTCACGTCCTTTATCATTATATCAACACCTATAATTTCCGTTTGGTTGTCAGAGATCACAGATACTTCGCTGCAAGGTATTGTATTTCGTGTAAGTATTACAACTCCTCCTTTGTGTCCTTCGCGGTCGAAACGTGTGGCCTGATATCCCTCGACTGAAAATGTGCGATTGGCGTTGAGGTGTGTCTCTTGAATGCATGCCACATCTATTCTATCTTTATGAAGACGCTGTGTTAGGGAGGCTTTCTTGTTATAAACTCCTTCTGCATTCCATTGTAGTATGTTGAGTGTCCGGGGTGTTTGGTCAATAGCTCTTAACCTACTCCTCTGTGCCTTGACTCCACAGCACAGGGGAAGGTGACCACCAGTAGTCATGGGTGGACCCCCTCGAGGCAGGGGGCCCGGCACTATCACTGCCTGATGGGTCTTCACGGGATTAGCACCATAACGATTAATTTTCATCTGTGGCATCATGAAATGATAAAGTTACGTTGCACTTCTTTGTCAAGCCTGTGGCTCAGTACATCCGATTTCGGCAAGCATTTGTTCGGGATGCTTTCCCTAGCCTTTGACTGTCCCCAGTCTACCTACAAGGCAGCAGGTTTGTGCGTCACTTCGTCTGGTCCCTCTCCCTTGACCTGTCCGACATGGGGTGTTTGGTCAATAGCTCTTAACCTACTCCTCTGTGCCTTGACTCCACAGCACAGGGGAAGGTGACCACCAGTAGTCATGGGTGGACCCCCTCGAGGCAGGGGCCCGGCACTATCACCGCCTGATGGGTCTTCACGGGATTAGCACCATAACGATTAATTTTCATCTGTGGCATCATGAAATGATAAAGTTACGTTGCACTTCTTTGTCAAGCCTGTGGCTCAGTACATCCGATTTCGACAAGCATTTGTTCGGGATGCTTTCCCTAGCCTTTGACTGTCCCCAGTCTACCTACAAGGCAGCAGGTTTGTGCGTCACTTCGTCTGGTCCCTCTCCCTTGACCTGTCCGACATGGGTGACCCTACCAGTAGCTGTGCTACCGTCGGCATAGCTCTTGGGGTCATTGGAACGCTCAAGCCCCTCTACCTCGTCAAGGTGGACGCACGGCAGAGGGGATATCGGGATATTATATTGTAGAAGAGATTGTGGGGTATTATATTGTAGTTATATGCGGGGTATTGTATTGTAGTAGAGATATCGGGATATTATACTGTATCAGAGATTGCGGGGTATTACGTTGTAGTAGTGATGGTGGGGTATTATATTGTAGTAGAGATGGTGGGGCATTATGTTGTAGTATAGATGGCGGGGTATTATATTGTAGTGTATATGGCGGGGTATTATATTGTAGTAGAGATGGCGGGGTACCATATTGTAATGTAGATGGCGGGGTACTATATTGTAGTGTATATGGCGAGGTACTATATTGTAATGTATATGGCGGGTTATTATATTGTAGTGTATATGGCGGGGTACTATATTGTAGTGTATATGGCTGGGTATTATATTGTAGTGTATATGACAGGGTATTATATTGTAGTTTATTATATTGTAGTTTATATGGCGGGGTACTATATTGTAGTGTATATGGCGGGGAATTATATTGTAGTATATATGGCGGGGTACTATATTTTAGTGTATATGGCGGTGTATTATATTGTTGTGTATATGACGGGTTATTATATTGTAGTGTATATGGCAGGGTATTATATTGTAGAGTATATGGCGGGGTATTATATTGTAGTGTATATGGCGGAGTATTATATTGTAGTGTATATGGCGGGTTACTACAATATAGTGTATATGGCGGGGTATTATATTGTAGTGTATATGGCGCGGTACTATATTGTAGTGTATATGGCGGGGTATTATATTGTAATGTAGATGGCGGGGTACTTTATTGTAGTGTATAAGGCGGGGTACTATATTGTAGTGTGTATAGCGGGGTACTATATTGTAGTGTATATGGCGGGGTATTATATTGTAGTGTATATGGCGGGGTACTATATTGTAGTATAATAACTCTATTCCACTTATCTACTTGGCGGCAGATACAGAGTACCCAACAATGGCAATTATGCTCCAGGGAAGACACCGACAGGATAAAAGAAACACGAAAAACAAACAGTAATGGGACGCACAGAACAGCTACTTACCTTTGTTATTCTTTTCTTGTCTGTTATTCTTTTCTGGTGTTTTATTCCAGTCAACCGTCCCTCTTCCAGCCGATTCCTTGTGTTCTACATTCCCTGTCTGGATGCAAGGTCCTGACCTGAGCATCAACTTCTCATTCAAACAGGTCCTAGAGTTAGTCCTGTGTGGGCTCCCACCATCAGTGGAGCAGCAGACGGTACCCCAATGTCTGTCGGCGCCTTGACGAAGTTGTGATTGTATGGATGACACCAGCACAGGTCTGTGAAGAGAAGGATGTTTGCAAGCCGTGCCATTGTTGTGTGTAGGAGTATCTGAACTAGGCAGATCCTCGTGTCCATCATAGGAACCAGGTGAACGCACACACTGAGTACGGGACACGGGTGGACCAAAGATCCGCCAACTCCGAGTGGTTCTGTGGGGACATGATCGGCACCTGTAGGTGGAGCTTCCATGGGGCCGTGCAGATGTGGTCTTCTGAACATGGCCAGCCGGCGCGGCTTGTAGCCCGAGATTGCTGTCTGGTGCAGGTGCTTCGGGATACGGATGTGTGTGAGAGGGCTGGGCCATGTTGTTGGCACGCAATTGTGAGGAACCAGTGCTGTCTCTGACGTGTGTGGAGGGGATACTGTCTCTGGCGTGTGTGGAGGGGATACTGTCTCTGGCGTGTGTGGACTGGGTTGTGTCTCTGGCATGTGTGGAGGGCGTGATGTCAGTGACATGTGTGGTATCGGTACTGTCTCGTCTACCCCCACACACCGCTCTCTCATAACTTCCAGCCACTTCCAGGGAAGTTGCAACATTGGAGCAGTGTAGATCTGCCAGTCCAGGTCCGGTCCCTGGAGATGACACAGAACAGGCCGGCTCGTTGTTGTTGTTGTTGTTGTTGTTGTTGTTGTTGTTGTTGTTGTTGTTGTTGTTGTTGTTGTTGTTGTTGTTGTCGTCGTGGAGATCGACGACTGTACACTTGCTACTACCTCTCACTTCCGGTGGTATAACTGCAATGTTGTTATTGTTGATAAACTGAGGAGAGACCATCCTTGTTTGGTCGGCTCTTGCCTCCTGAGCGCCGTCGGCACAAACCTCACATTGATTCCCACACACACTGTCGTGGACACCGCGGTTAGAGCTACGAGCCCAGGCAGGGTGGGTGGCTTGCGCGGGGTGTCTCCAGGTGTTGTTGTCTCCCGGGTCCCATGCGACAGGCTGAGACCAGTGGCGCCTCAACATGAACGCTTTGGGCATGGTTGATGAGGAAAGTAGCCAGCACTTAATCTCCGTCAGAGTGTCTGTGGAAGTGCAATTCAAGCATGGCTATCAATATTATGATCTTATGAACGCACAAGAGGTCGATGACATCAACATGGACAACATCAACATGGACAACATCAACATGGACAAGATCAACATGGACAATATCAACATGGACAACATCAACATGGACAACATCAACATGGACAACATCAACATGGACAACATCAAAATGGAAAACGTTGACAACATCGACTTGGATATTATGGACACAATGGACAAAACCAACATGGTCAACATGAACAACATCAGCATAGACAAAATGGACAGTATCAACATGGACAATATCAACATGAACAACAACAACATTGACATAATCAATATGGGAAACATCAAAATGGACAACATCAATATCAACATGAACAAAATCAACATGAAAAACATCAATGGGAACAACATCAATATGAACAACACCAACAAGGATAGCATCAATACCAACATCAACAATATCATCATGAACAACATCAATACGAACAACACCAACAAGGATAGCATCAATACCAACATCAACAATATCATCATGATCATGAACAACATCAATACGAACAACATCAACACGAACACCATCAACATAAACAACGTCCATATGAACAACATCAGAATGGAACACATCAACATGAACAAAAACGACATAGACAACATCAGTGTAAGCAAGAACAACACCAGAATGAACAACATCGACATGAACACCATCAATATGAACAATATCGACATGGACAATATCAACATGAACAATATCAACATGGACAATATCAACATGGACAACATCAGCATGAACAATATCAACATGGACAATATCAACATGGACAATATCAACATGGACAATATCAACATGGACAATATCAACATGGACAATAACAACATGGACAACGTCAACATGGACAAAATCAACATGAACAATATCAACATAAACAACGTCAATATGAACAATATCAACATGGACAATATCAACATGGACAATATCAACATGGACAATATCAACATGGACAATATCAACATGGACAATATCAACATGGATAAGATCAACATGAACAACATTAACATGGACAATATCAACATGGACAACGTCAACATGGACATTATCAACATGAACAATATCAAAATAAACAACGTCAATATGAACAATATCAACATTGACAATATCAACATGGACAATATCAACATGGATAACATCAACATGAACAACATCAACATGGACAATATCAACATGGACAATATCAACATGGACAACATCAAAATGAACAACATCAACGTGGACAATATCAACATGGAATATATCAACATGGACAATATCAACATGAACAATATCAACATGAACAATATCAACATGGACAATATCAACATGGACAATATCAACATGGACAACATCAACATGAACAACATCAACATGGACAATATCAACATGGACAATATCAACATGAACAATATCAACATGGACAATATCAACATGGACAATATCAACATGGACAATATCAACATGGACAATATCAACATGGACAATATCAACATGGATAACATCAACATGAACAACATCAACATGGACAATATCAACATGGACAATATCAACATGGACAATATCAACATGAACAATATCAACATGGACAATATCAACATGGACAATATCAACATGGACAATATCAACATGGACAATATCAAAGTGGACAATTTCAACATGAACAAATATCAACATGAACAATTTCAACATGAACAATATCAACATGGACAATATCAACATGGACAATATCAACATGGACAACATCAACATGAACAATATCAACATGGACAATATCAACATGGACAACATCAAAATGAACAACATCAACATGAACAATATCAACATGAACAATATCAACATGAACAATATCAACATGAACAATATCAACATGAACAATATCAACATGGACAATATCAACATGGACAACATCAACATGAACAATATCAACATGGACAATATCAACATGGACAACATCAAAATGAACAACATCAACATGGACAATATCAACATGAACAATATCAACATGAACAATATCAACATGAACAATATCAACATGAACAATATCAACATGGACAATATCAACATGGACAATATCAACATGGACAATATCAACATGGACAATATCAAAGTGGACAATTTCAACATGAACAAATATCAACATGAACAATTTCAACATGAACAATATCAACATGGACAATATCAACATGGACAATATCAACATGGACAACATCAACATGAACAATATCAACATGGACAATATCAACATGGACAACATCAAAATGAACAACATCAACATGGACAATATCAACATGAACAATATCAACATGGACAATATCAACATGGACAATATCAACATGGACAATATCAAAGTGGACAATTTCAACATGAACAAATATCAACATGAACAATTTCAACATGAACAATATCAACATGGACAATATCAACATGGACAATATCAACATGGACAACATCAACATGAACAATATCAACATGGACAATATCAACATGGACAACATCAAAATGAACAACATCAACATGGACAATATCAACATGAACAATATCAACATGAACAATATCAACATGAACAACATCAACATGGACAATATCAACATGAACAATTTCAACATGAAAAATATCAACATGAACAATATCAACATGGACAATATCAACATGAACAACATCGACATGAACAACATCAACATGGACAATATCAACATGGACAACATTAGCATGAACAATATCAACATGGACAATATCAACATGGACAATATCAACATGGACAACATCAAAATGAACAACATCAACATGGACAATATCAACATGAACAATATCAACATGAACAACATCAACATGGACAATATCAACATGAACAACATCAACATGAACAATATCAACATTAACAGCATCAACATGAAAAATATCAACATGAACAATATCAACATGGACAATATCAACATGAACAACATCAACATGAACAACATCAACATGGACAATATCAACATGGACAACATTAGCATGAACAATATCAACATGGACAATATCAACATGGACAATATCAACATGGACAACATCAAAATGAACAACATCAACATGGACAATATCAACATGAACAATATCAACATGAACAACATCAACATGGACAATATCAACATGAACAACATCAACATGAACAATATCAACATGGACAATATCAACATGGACAATATCAACATGAACAATATCAACATGGACAATATCAACATGGACAACATCAACATGGATAATATCAACATGGACAATATCAACATGGACAATATCAACATGAACAACATTAACACGGACAATATCAACATGGACAATATCGACATGGACAACATTAACATGGACAATATCAACATGAACAATATAAACGTGAACAATATCAACATGGACAACATCAAAATGAACAATATCAACATGGACAACATCAACATGGACAATATCAACATGGACAATATCAACATGAACAACATCAACATGGACAATATCAACATGGACAATATCAACATGGACAATATCAACATGGACAACATCAGCATGAACAATATCAACATGAACAATATCAACATGGGCAATATCAACATGAACAATATCAACATGGACAATATCAACATGGAAAATATCAACATGAACAATATCAACATGAATAACATCAACATGACAATATCAACATGGACAATATCAACATGGACAATATCAGCATGACAATATCAACATGGACAATATCAACATGGACAATATCAACATGGACAATTTTAACATGAACAATATCAACATGAACAGTATCAACAGTGGACAATATCAACATGGACAATATCAACATGGATAACATCAACATGAACAATATCAACATGACCAACATGAACATAAAGACAATCAAAATAAACATCATTAAAATTGACACCATCTACATGAAACAATTACATAAATAAACACATGTAGTATTGTTTGACGCTGACAGAAGGAGAAGAAAGAAGTAAAGACTAGAGGACGCACAAGACAACATAAAATTTGAAAGCTATTGTTACCAACCGGGATTCGAGCCTGTCACCTCCAAATGGCGACATCGCCTCGCTGCAAGAACATGTGTACTTCGACGTACGGCCAACAAGACATGCGTCGAAGTACAGTTGTTCCTGATAATGTACACACTTAACACACACACACATACACTCACTCACACACACACACACACACACACACACACACACACACTTATCCACACACAGTATGGAACCACTGACAATGTTCACACTCCCCCCCCCCCCCTCCACACACACACACAGTATGAAACCACTGACAGTATTCACAATTACACACACACACACACACACACACACACACGTGTGCGCACACATACACAATATCTCACCCCTGACAATGTTCACACTTACCCACACACTATTTCTGTCTCTCTGACAATGTTCACACTTACGCACACACTATGTCTGTCTCTCTAACAATGTTCACACTTACGCACACACTTTGTCTATCTCTCTGACAATGTTAACACTTACCCACACACTATGTCTGTCTCTCTGACAATGTTCACACATACGCACACACTATTTCTGTCTCGTTGACATTATTCGCACTTATCCACACACTATGTCTGTCTCTCTGACAATATTCATACTTATCCACAAACTTTGTCTGTCTCTCTGACAATGTTCACACTTACGCACACTCTATGTCTGTCTCTCTGACAATGTTAACACTTACCCACACACTATGTCTGTCTCTCTGACAATGTTAACACTCACCCACACACTATGTCTGTCTCTCTGACAATGTTCACACTTACCCACACACTATGTCTGTCTCTCTGACAATGTTAACACTTACCCACACACTATGTCTGTCTCTCTGACAATGTTAACACGTACCCACACAATATGTCTGTTTCTCTGACTATGTTAACACTTACCCACACAATATGTCTGTCTCTCTGACAATGTTAACACTTACCCACACAATGTCTATCTCTCTGACAATGTTAACACTTACCCACACATTATGTCTGTCTCTCTGACAATGTTAACACTTACCCACACACTATGTCTGTCTCTCTGACAATGTTAACTCTTACCCACACACTATGTCTGTCTCTCTGACAATGTTCACACTTACCCACACACTATGTCTGTCTCTGTGACAATGTTAACACTTACCCACACACTATGTCTGTCTCTCTGACAATGTTAACACTTACCCACACACTATGTCTGTCTCTCTGACAATGTTAACACTTACCCACACACTATGTCTGTCTCTCTGACAATGTTCACACTTACCCACACACTATATCTGTCTCTCTGACAATGTTAACACTTACCCACACACTATGTCTGTCTCTCTGACAATGTTAACACTTACCCACACAATGTCTGTCTCACTGAAGCACTACGGCCTGGGCAAGCAAACAGAACACTAAATGAAACACGGCTGCGGGAGCCAAGGCCTGTAGCTGTGACTACAGCCAGAGAACCGAGCTGGGGATCATCCGTGGCACAGCTTATATTGCCGTTACTCGGGTAGACAAGACCGGCAGACTTATTCACAGAAGATTTGTGAGTACGTTCATGTGTGCCATAAACAAAAGAACAAACAGCCGACTGGAAGCCAGACCAGACAAACGAGTTTGTGGCAATCACCAACGGGAGGTGTTCTCTTGGTGGCTTTTGTGTGCGGGTCTTCTCACCCAAGGTTAAACCGATTCCTGTTACAGGTAGATATAGAAGTGGAGTCAACGGTGACGACTGACGTGAGCCTGAGATTCTCTGTCTGCTGTGAACGGTAAGTGTGGGAGTGGAGATGTTATGTTAGCGTAAATCTTGGGGACACACGCTGGTGGGAAAGTGGCACATACAACTGTCCTTTGTTATACTGCTTTATTTCATGTTTTGATCGCTGTTGTTGCCGAATGTTGAATCAGAATCACAGAACTAGAAGATACGCTAGGCAGTCTGCAGGCTAACGTTGTTTAGTCTATGGAAGGTGCACATCTTTGGTTTGAAGATTAGAACCCTAGCGTTCTGAATGAGATGGGTATCGTAATAATTCGATCAGACTCTCATCATAAATCTGGGCATCTAACTGGCTTTTCTGTGATAGAGCTACTCACATCAGTCTGTCAGTGAGTATCCTAGCTGGGCACTGGTCATGTAACTGGCTTTTCTGAGATATAGCGGCACACATCAATATGTCAGTGAGTATCCTGGCTTGTCATCTAAGTGGCCTTTCTGTGACAGAGCGGCACATATCAGTATTTCTGTGAGTGTCCTGGTTGGGCATTGGTCATCTAACTGGCCTTTCTGTGATAGAGCGGCAACACACCAGTCTGTCAGTGAGTATCCTGGCTTGTCATCTAAGTGGCCTTTCTGTGACAGAGCGGCACATATCAGTATTTCAGTGAGTGTCCTGGTTGGGCATTGGTCATCTAACTGGCCTTTCTGTGATAGAGCGGCAACACACCAGTCTGTCCGTGAGTGGCATCTACCGGCCCTTCTGTGATAGAGTGGCTCAGTGAGTGTCTGTCAGTTAATGTCATCTAACTGACTTTCTGTGATAGAACGGCTCACATCCGTCTGTCAGTAAATGTCATCTACCTGGCTTTTCTGAGATAGAGCGGCAACACATCAGTCTCTAAGTGCGTGTCATCTAACTGGCTTTTCTGTGATAGAGCGGCAACGCATCAATCTGTCAGTGCGTGTCCTGGCTTGGCACATGGTGGCAACTCATCCATGTATAACTTGGCACTGGGCGGTAGCTCATAAATGTATAACTTGGCACTAGGCGGTAGCTCATTCATGTATAACTTGGCACTGGGTAGTAGCTGATCCATGTATAATTTGGCACAGGGCGGTAGCTCATCCATGTATAACTTGGCACTGGGCGGTAGCTCATAAATGTATAACTTGGCACTGGGCGGTAGCTCATCCATGTATAACTTGGCACATGGCGATAGCTCATCCATGTATAACTTGGCACTGGGCGGTAGCTCATCCATGTATAACTTGGCACTGGGCGGTAGCTCATCCATGTATAACTTGGCACTGGGTAGTAGCTCATCCATGTATAACTTGGCACTGGGTAGTAGCTCATCCATGTATAACTTGGCACTGGGCGGTAGCTCATCCATGTATAACTTGGCACTGGGCGGTAGCTCATCCATGTATAACTTGGCACTGGGTAGTAGCTCATCCATGTATAACTTGGCACTGGGTAGTAGCTCATCCATGTATAACTTGGCACTGGGCGGTAGCTCATCCATGTATAACTTGGCACTGGGCGGTAGCTCATAAATGTATAACTTGGCACTAGGCGGTAGCTCATTCATGTATAACTTGGCACTGGGTAGTAGCTCATCCATGTATAACTTGGCACTGGGCGGTAGCTCATCCATGTATAACTTGGCACTGGGCGGTAGCTCATAAATGTATAACTTGGCACTAGGCGGTAGCTCATTCATGTATAACTTGGCACTGGGTAGTAGCTGATCCATGTATAATTTGGCACAGGGCGGTAGCTCATCCATGTATAACTTGGCACTGGGCGGTAGCTCATAAATGTATAACTTGGCACTGGGCGGTAGCTCATCCATGTATAACTTGGCACATGGCGGTAGCTCATCCATGTATAACTTGGCACTGGGCGGTAGCTCATCCATGTATAACTTGGCACTGGGCGGTAACTCATCCATGTATAACTTGGCACTGGGTAGTAGCTCATCCATGTATAACTTGGCACTGGGTAGTAGCTCATCCATGTATAACTTGGCACTGGGCGGTAGCTCATCCATGTATAACTTGGCACTGGGCGGTAGCTCATCCATGTATAACTTGGCACTGGTAGTAGCTCATCCATGTATAACTTGGCACTGGGTAGTAGCTCATCCATGTATAACTTGGCACTGGGTGGTAGCTCATCCATGTATAACTTGGCACTGGGTAGTAGCTCATCCATGTATAACTTGGCACTGGGTAGTAGCTCATCCATGTATAACTTGGCACTGGGTAGTAGCTCATCCATGTATAACTTGGCACTGGGCGGTAGCTCATCCATGTATAACTTGGCACTGGGTAGTAGCTCATCCATGTATAACTTGGCACTGGGCGGTAGCTCATCCATGTATAACTTGGCACTGGGTAGTAGCTCATCCATGTATAACTTGGCACTGGGCGGTAGCTCATAAATGTATAACTTGGCACTGGGCGGTAGCTCATAAATGTATAACTTGGCACTGGGCAGTCGCTCATCCATGTATAACTTGGCACTGGGCGGTAGCTCATCCATGTATAACTTGGCACTGGGCGGTAGCTCATAAATGTATAACTTGGCAATGGGTGGTAGCTCATAAATGTATAACTTGGCACTGGGCGGTAGCTCATAAATGTATAACTTGGCACTGGGTAGTAGCTCATCCATGTATAACTTGGCACTGGGCGGTAGCTCATAAATGTATAACTTGGCACTGGGCGGTAGCTCATAAATGTATAACTTGGCACTGGGCGGTAGCTCATAAATGTATAACTTGGCACTGGGTAGTAGCTCATCCATGTATAACTTGGCACTGGGTAGTAGCTCATCCATGTATAACTTGGCACTGGGCGGTAGCTCATAAATGTATAACTTGGCACTGGGCGGTAGCTCATAAATGTATAACTTGGCACTGGGTAGTAGCTCATCCATGTATAACTTGGCACTGGGTAGTAGCTCATCCATGTATAACTTGGCACTGGGTAGTAGCTCATCCATGTATAACTTGGCACTGGGCGGTAGCTCATAAATGTATAACTTGGCACTGGGCGGTAGCTCATAAATGTATAACTTGGCACTGGGCGGTAGCTCATAAATGTATAACTTGGCACTGGGCGGTAGCTCATAAATGTATAACTTGGCACTGGGTAGTAGCTCATCCATGTATAACTTGGCACTGGGCGGTAGCTCATCCATGTATAACTTGGCACTGGGTAGTAGCTCATCCATGTATAACTTGGCACTGGGTAGTAGCTCATTCATGTATAACTTGGCACTGGGTAGTAGCTCATCCATAACTTGGCACTGGGCGGTAGCTCATTCATGTATAGCTTGGCACGCATCCAGACTTGCTGGAAGCATACTCAGTCCATTGTTGTTAATTATGAAGCCATGCTATTCAGTTTGTGACATGTAAAGTATATGCCTACGTATTTGTTTGATGTGTAGTTTTGCCAGTGAACACAAATCTAATTGTCATGTAAAGTTCAGAAAAAGATTGTGGTCTTGACTGTCTCTCTCCACAGACCGGAGTAAGTTTCCCACTCGTTCAAGTGACATGTGAGAGGGTCACTGTGTGGTCTGGATATTTAAATTCTGGAATTGGATTTCCAACAACCATGAGTGGATCAAAGCTGTCACGTGATTCAACATGTTACCGCTCTGACTGCACTCTCTGCACAGGTGTTGAACAGGTATGTGGTGATACAACAAGCCTCTCTCACTCGACTGTTGTGAGACTACAAGCCTCTCTCACTCGACCGTGGTGATACTACCACCCTCTCTTACTCGACTGCGGTGATACTACCACCCTCTCTCACTCGACTGTTGTGATACTACCACCCTCTTTCACTCGACAGTGCAGCTCCAACCAATGTCATGTTTCACCAGCTACTCTGACATTTGCTTGTTGCTCATGAAACATTGTCCCAGTTAAGTGAGTCAGTTGTGCTGAAAACCAAACATCTCTCACGACATTCCACGACTTTCGATGTTGAACACCGTCAAAGGCCTCACTGTTGTCTATGAAGCACATATGAAGATCTACATTGTGTTCTCTGGATTTCTCAAAGATGATTTTAAATTGAAGATATGGTCCTCGCTTACTCTGCCGCGTCAGAGACCCGCCTGCACTTGTAATTGATATTGTTAATTTTCTGTATTTGGCCTTTTCCCCTTCGCTGATCCAGAATGTGGTGGAGACGCTAGCCTGTACCTGAGTGTGTTTAGGCTGTGGTTGAGCTGCCTAGTCATGTTTTGTATACTCGGACTCTAGTACTTATTTCTAGCTCGGCAGCATTCCATTCCTCTTTGTCGCACCATGTATCACTTTTGTGTTACCTTGGGGTTGGGTGGGGGGGGGGGGGGGGGGGGTGGAGCAGCAACACTGTATGTAATGTTGACATGTGTCACAATACTAACTACAGATGTCACGTGTTCCCAGTCAACTGTCTGTTGACATGTGACACAAGACTAACTACAGATGTCACGTGTTCCCAGTCAACTGTCTGTTGACATGTGACACAGGACTAACTACAGATGTCACGTGTTTCCAGTCAACTCTCTGTTGACATGTAGCACAAGACTAACTATATAGAGATGTCACGTGTTTCCAGTCAACTCTCTGTTGACATGTAGCACAAGACTAACTATATAGAGATGTCACGTGTTTCCAGTCAACTCTCTGTTGACATTTGGCACAAGATTAACTATAGTCTGTTTGTTTGTTGTTGTTTTTTTGCCCCAACATAAACATCCATATCTCAGTAACCAACTGAGGGAAAATTATGAGATTTAGTATATAACCTTATCATTATGTCCACCCAACAAAAAAATTTTTGTTCTGGAGATTTTACTGCAGATTTCAAAGTTTGTTTATATGCGGTATATAATTTACGGGTCTGAGATGTTCATTCAGAGGTGTCTCAAAATGTGGGTTATTTCATGAAACCTGATTAATATGTTGTTGTTGTTTTTTTTGTTTTTTTTATCTTACCACTTATCGCTAACATTGAAATGTGTGAATATTTTTCAATGGGATTGAATGCGAAATTATACACTTCAAGGAATCGCTATGAAGTTGTACACATTTTTGTCAAGGAGCTGATCGCAGAGAACTGTTTTATACTATTACAAATTTCGAAAAAATAACAATGTATGCATTGGGTTTGAGTAAACGGTTATTTCGTCGACAGCTTTAACTGTTTCAGTGCCAAACAGGTTTTGACCAACGTGGTATATAATAAAATAAACAAATGTTGTAATGTAGTTTCCATTAACTGAGCACTGACATTGCATAAGATGCCGCAAAAAAAAAAAAAACATGGTGACCATAGTATGGTGATATATCATCCCTCTTTCCAAATGGGAGGTGTGATATGTGTGGTAATATATTATCCTTCTGCACTGAATCAGTTAACAAAGATGTCATAAGGCGAGCTATTATAAAAATGTTTTAAAAAGTCGCTTGATATACGACAGGGTCGACTTCATTGCACCAGGTTCTATCCCATATGGCTCGGTCTCTTTCCGCAGCGCGGAAAGCATCGCACAAAGCACGAACTCCGCAGCTCTAGCGACGACCCACAAAAGTCTCCGAAAAGTTTAACTCGTGAACCGAAGGATGCTGGCCCGGAATCAAACCAACGACTATTGGAGCCCGAGTCAAAAGGCTTGACCACTTCGCCACGGAATCACCTAAAATTATAAAAGTTTTGGATTTTATATCCAGGATTATCCAGCATTATAAAAATGTTGGATGCCAAAGAAACAGTGAATGTAAGAAAACCTTAGGGTTTGGTTCAGAAAGAACAATAACATAGAGCTATCCAAAACAACTTTGTGGAAAATTAAAAGGACATTATCTTCACTATTTGAACGTACAAGGGCGGTAGAAATAATCTTTGCGGGCAACCGCATTTAGGAGCCATGAGAAGCAGATATCTACGTGAAATAAGGGAAATGCGCAAAGAAAATTATGGCATAGTGTGTTTGGATGAAATGTGGATCAATGCGCACCACACAAGTGATAAGGAATGGCAATCAGTGGATGGACAGATAAAGCGATATGTGCCCAGTAGTATAGGACAGCTTTTGGTCATGGCCCATGCTGGTAATACGCATAATGGCTTACAACTAGAAGTGCTGGGCTCGTGTTCGTATCAAAGCATACAGACAATAGGGATTATCATAATAAGATGAATGGTAATGTATTTAGAGATTGGCTCGAGAATACTGTGCTTCCATCCTTAGATAGACCGTCGTGTCCAATTATGGACAATGCATGATATCAATGTTGTTGCCCAAGAAGACAAAATACCTACAGCATCGAGCACAAAGGGAGCAATAAAGATATGACTCCGAATGGAAAACATATTTCCAGAAACGTATTTGTACTAGAATTGTTGTCCCTTGTAAAACAGACGCCAAAAAGCAAGAAATATCAAATCTACAAGTTGATAGAAGAGCATCGTCATGGGTGCTTGAGACTTCCGCCGTACCATTCTCATTTTAACCCTATAGAATTTGTGTGGGCTAAAATTAAAGAACAGGTGGCAGCTGACAATAACTATATTCAAATTGTCTGGCATCAGGATACTAATCCAGTCCGCGCTATTAAATATTGATAAAAGTTACTGGAAAAATGTGAGGACCACGTGTTGAAAGAGGAAGAAGATTATTGGAGAAAGAGTGGATTGAATTTTATGCAACCGAGAGCGGTCATTAACCTACGGGAATCGTCCGACACAGATTAAGGTCTGAGCAGATCGCAGATCTTAATCCACGTGCACAACAACTGGGATATTTTGCTACAGCTATTCAGTAGAATTGCAGGCCCTAAACATTACAGCATCAGCATAATGTCAATGGCAACAGTTTGTATTCCACAGTGATGAATTTTCAATTCCGCAAGCCCTCAGCGGTGACAAACAACTGTATTGAAAAAAAAAACACACACACACACACACACACACTAAACGCATTGAATACCAACAGAAGAGTAATATTGCGGTGGAAATTGACATATTGTGGCATAACAAGAAACGTGAGAGCAAACACGTTGTCAAATTAGGGGACAACTCACGTGCATACGAATCAATCTATAAACTTCAATGAAAAGAGGACCAGCATCTTGGTCGTTAAGAAGAAAGCCCACTACAGAGACACAGACACTGACAACTATTTTCATAGTGCAAAACAGGTAATCATGTTCCGTCTCTGAACGGTAAACAGCAGAGTAGACTATCACAAAGACTCAAAGCGGGTCTGTCGCCAAGTGTACGTGTGAACAAACTACACAGACAGCTGAACAGATCCTTAAAAATGGAAACATGATGACTAAATTGCGGTATCATTTCTGGTCACTCCATACGCACATTAACGCACAGCTATTTGGAAGCTTTCAAGAACTCAATATAAAAAGCTAACATGAATACTTGTGTACACATTATTAACTAGCAGCTGAAGAAACAAGAAGGAAATGAAAATTAAGGTAAGAAATATTTGCCTTCTACTTTCCTGTCAATTTACAAATTATTTACCCCATGCCTCTGTAAATTCTCTGTCTTTACTAATATTATACATTGCACCCCTGTCGGGATTCTCCGTGGTGAAGTGATCAAGCCGTCTGACTCGGGCTCCGAAGGTTGTATGTTCGATTCCGGGCCGCGTCCTTCATTTCACGAGTGCATTTTTTCGGAGACTCCCGAGGGTTCGTCGCTGGAGCTACGGAGTTCGCGCTTTGTGCGACGCTTTCTACGCTGCGGAAAGAAACTGAGTCATATGGGATAAAAACCCGGTGCAATGCAGCCGACCCTGTCGATTTTAAGCTACTTCTTTCATTGCACCCACTCCCATACGAATCCGGATACGCCATGTGTGTCATCTGAATTGGCGGGGATTTCATTACTGTAAACGTAAATTTGTTAGCGAGAAATCACTAGTTTTTCAGCAAAACAATCAAAGAAATGTTGCCGCTTTCGATGAATTAAGTTGTTTTTGGACCTATCAAGGACATATTCCTTGGGTGGGGGTAAATATAAGTCGGCTGGAAAAATTTCATAACGATGCAACAGACAGTTTTCAAAATAACTGATCGTGAATGAAGGCATTCTTTTCGGGACATACTATATATACAGATGTCACATGTTTCCAGTCAACTCTCTGGTGGCACTGTTTAGCACGGCAAGTGTTGCGCACCCTTGCATTGTAATGGCGTGTCCTTGACACTCCCAGAACGTTACGTCAACCACTGACTGAACCCTGGCAGTTTGTCACGTGGCTGCTCTATCCCTCCCCCATGATTACTCGCCCTTGACCACAAATGGTGACACTTGTCGCCTGACAAGTCTGCCTAGGGGGTCACCTGGGCTGCTAATCATCACACGCCTACATACAAGCTCTGTGAGATGACAGACCGTGTTCTGGTTCACATATTGCTGTAATGCACACCTTGGGAGACGCCCCAGAGTTGCTCATCCGAACAATGTTAATGATGCGCCATGTCAGGGCTGTTCCCAGGCCGCTGTACTGACGTTTGTGCCAGGTAAGAGTAAGTACTATAAGCAAGACTTAGTTAGTTAGTTAGTTAGTTAGTTAGTTAGTTAGTTAGTTAGTTAGTTAGTTAGTTAGTCGAGGTTCCAACTTCACGTCAATGGGTCTCCCCATTATGCTCCATTCCTGTGCCGGTGAATATTACACAAAATGCTCCCCACTGTCCAATGTGAAAAGTGGAATTGACAGGGGTCTCGGCTATCCAACAGCCCGCACAGGTACATTGTGCATAATGATGCCGCCAGAATGCCAACACAAAAGGCATCCACGAAAACCACAGTTCATCGTCGATGGACTCGGCAGTCACCAGAAAAACCTCATTGACCCGGGTTTTCTCACATGGCTCGGTCTTTTTCCGCAGGGCGACCCGCCGAAAGTGTAACTACCACAAGACTATCACAAGGTAAGTGTAACTACCACTAGAGAGGGTATCACAAGGTAAGTGTAACTACCACAAGACTATCGCAAGGTAAGTGTAACCACCACTAGAGAGGGTATCACATGGTAAGTGTAACTACCACAAAAGATGGTATCACAAGGTGAATGTAACTACCACAAGAGAGAGTATCACAAGGTAAGTGTAACTACCACAAGAGATGGTATCACAATTTGAGTGTAACTACCACAAGAGATGGTATCACAATTTGAGTGTAACTACCACAAGAGATGGTATCACAATTTGAGTGTAACTACCACAAGAGAGGGTATCACGAGGTAAGAGTAACTACCACAAGAGAGGGTATCACAAGGTAAGTGTAACTACCACAAGATAGGGTATCACATGGCAGAAGTGCTCTTGAAATATGTCTGGAGGAGAATACTCAGCCATGTGTGGTTATATCAGATTTCTGGTTAAACATAAACAGGCCTTTCCGTTTCTGTAGTGTAGCCACGGGCTTCAGGGAGTAATTCATTCAGTAGCATGTCCTTTGCAGAACCTTGCTCCCATAACAACCTTCCGGAAAACCTCTTGGTCATAAGCAAGATGTCCCTCGTCCGATACACCCATCTGGAGATCATCTGCCACATCCTGCACTCATCTTCTCTTTGGCCTTCTTCTTCTTCTCTTCCCAGGCATAAACCCCTCAATGATTGTTCTCTACAAACGTTCATGACGTTTCAAGTGACCAAAATATTTCAATTTTCTTTGTTTTATCGCCTTTAATATCCAACCTTCTTCAATATTCAGCTCTTGAAGTATGGATGCGTTTGTTCTTTTCTTTACCCGAGATATTCTTAGAAATAGTCTATAACATTTATACTCAAAGGCAATTATGCGCTGTTCAGCTTGTTTAGTAGGTGTCCGGGTCTCGTAGGCGTATATTGCAATGAGAAAGATGCATGCTTTTACAAATCAAAAGGGAGTGCCATAGATATATCTTCAGTGTGTTTGTGTGTGGGTGCCTGTGTGTGGGTGCCGGTGTGTGGGTGTCTGTATGCCAGTGTGTGGGTGCATGTGTATGGGTGTCTATGTGTGGGTGTATGTGTGTGGGTGCAGGCACGGGCTTCAGCGAGTGCCATACATATATCGTCAGTGTGTCTGTGTGTGGGTGCCTGTGTGTGGGTGCCTGCGTGTGGATGTATGTGTGTGGATGCAGGCACGGGCTTCTCGGAGTTAGTTAGTTAGTTAGTTAGTCTTTCCTCTTGAGCCTAAGGCGGCGCATAGATCAGAAGTCCTGTCTCTCCATGCCTGGCGGTTCGCTGCTATCTGTTGTAGATCTTGGATATTTACTTGGCCATTGAATGAGCCTTCTCTAATGATGGTTCTACGCAGGGTCTCTCTTGGTCTTCCCCGTTTTCTTTTCCCTACCGGTGACCATATGAGGGCTTGGTAGGGGAGTCTTGTCTTGTCCATTCTGAGTACATGGCCGATGTAGTTCCAACGGCGCCTTCTTATGAAATTGGATACTGTATCTTGCTTAGTCTCTTGTCTTATTTGCGAATTGGTTCTGAAGTCTGTCCAGTGGATGTTTAGAAGTCTTCTAAGACATTTGTTCTCAAAATTGTCTAATTTTTTATCTAAAGCTACCGTTGATTTCCAACTTTCACATCCATACGTTAACACTGGAATCACACAAGAGTTGAAGATTTTAAGTTTTGTGTGTTTGCTGAGTGTCTTTGACTTCCAGATGTTTGACAGTTTATTGAAGGCACTAGATGCCAGTGCGATTCTAGATGATATTTCTGGTGTTGAGTCCCCTGTGGATGTCATTTTGCTTCCTAGGTATGTGAAGCTTCTCGGAGTGCCACAGATATATCGTCAGTGTGTGAGTGTGCCTGTGTGTATGTATGTGTGTGGGGGGGGGGGGTGCGAAGTGCTTCAGCCTGTGACCTGTGCGGGGCAATACCTGGTCTTACGGAATAACCACGAAGCGTGCCCCGCGAGCGAATTGTCTGCAACATCAACTCCGCCAGACTTAAACCCAAGCCTTTCACAAAGTCAACACTTGTGTCGAGTAGACGTCTCTTCCCTAGCCGTAGTTCAATGTAAACAAAACGCGCGTGCAACTTGCCGCCGTATTTGTTAATAACATCAATGTGGCACGCAGTACACGAGACCACAATGTTTGCTCTATGTGTAAGTCTACCCCAATCTCCCCCCTCACCCAACCCTCCTATCCCCTTTCCCCATACTCCATATGTTCTCTAATGATACGCTATGGGCTAGACATTAACATGTCAGTAAACGAGAAGTCTGTTCACCGATGTCCCTAGCACTGTCCTGTGGTGAGACAGGACTCGCACATTATGTAGGTATGTGGTGAGACAGGGCTCGCACATTCTGTAGGTTTGTGGTGAGATAGAGCCAGCACATTCTGTATTTTTGTGGTGTGATACGGCCTGCACATTCTGTAGGTTTGTGGTGAGATAGAGCCAGCACATTCTGTAGGTTTGTGGTGTGATACGGCCCGCACATTCTGTATTTTTGTGGTGTGATACGGCCTGCACATTCTGTAGGTTTGTGGTGAGATAGAGCCAGCACATTCTGTAGGTTTGTGATGTGATACGGCCCGCACATTCTGTAGGTTTGTGGTAAGATGGGGCTGGTATATTCTGTAGGTCTGTGGTGAGATGGGGCCCGTACATTCTGTAGGTATGTGGTGAGATAGGGGCAGCACATTCTGTAAATCTTTGGTGAGATAAGGCCCGTACATTCTGTAGGTCTGTGGTGATATAGGGCCCGGACATTCTGTAGGTCTGTGGTGAGATAGAGTCCGATTATTCTGTAGGTTTGTGGTGAGCTGGGGTCAGCACATTCTGTAGGTCTGTGGAGAGTTAAGGGCCGCACATTCTGTAGGTCTATGGTGAGACATAATCCGATTATTCCGTAGGTCTGTGGTGAGATAGGGCCCGCATATTCTGTAGGTCTGTGGTGAGATAGAGGCCGCACATTCTGTAGGTCTGTGGTGAGATGGGGGGGGGGGGGGGCAGTGGTTCCCTCACTTAGCGAGACGGCGAGTGTAGGCGTGGAACCCTGGCCGACCGTGCTGGTGACACTATCAACCTTGATGCTGCTGTATCTCCGTACTGGTAACACTATCAGCCTTGATGCTCCTGTATCTCTGTGCTGGTGACACTATCAGCCTTGATGCTCCTGTATCTCTGTACTGGTGACACTATCAGCCTTGATGCTGCTGTATCTCTGTGCTGATAACACTATCAGCCTTGATGCTCCTGTATCTCTGTGCTGATAACACTTTCAGCCTTGATGCTGCTGTATCTCTATACTGATAACACTATCAGCTTTGATGCTCCTGTATCTCCATGCTGGTGGCACTATCAACCTTGATGCTCCTGTATCTCCATGCTGGTGACACTATCAGCCTTGATGCTGCTGTATCTCTGTGCTGGTGACACTATCAGCCTTGATGCTGCTGTATCTCTGTGCTGATAACACTATCAGCCTTGATGCTCCTGTATCTCTGTGCTGATAACACTTTCAGCCTTGATGCTGCTGTATCTCTATACTGATAACACTATCAGCCTTGATGCTCCTGTATCTCCATGCTGATGACACTATCAGCCTTGATGCTGCTGTATCTCTGTGCTGGTGACACTATCAGCCTTGATGCTGCTGTATCTCTGTGCTGATAACACTATCAGCCTTGATGCTGCTGTATCTGCATGCTGATAACACTATCAGCCTTGATGCTGCTGTATCTCTGTGCTGATAACACTATCAGCCTTGATGCTCCTGTATCTCTGTGCTGATAACACTTTCAGCCGTGATGCTGCTGTATCTCTATACTGATAACACTATCAGCCTTGATGCTCCTGTATCTCCATGCTGGTGACACTATCAGCCTTGATGCTGCTGTATCTCTGTGCTGATAACACTATCAGCCTTGATGCTCCTGTATCTCCATACTGATAACACTATCAGCCTTGATGCTGCTGTATCTCCATACTGATAACACTATCAGCCTTGATGCTCCTGTATCTCCATACTGATAACAATATCAGCCTTGATGCTGCTGTATCTCCATACTGATAACACTATCAGCCTTGATGCTCCTGTATCTCCATACTGATAACACTATCAGCCTTGATGCTGCTGTATCTCCATACTGATAACACTATCAGCCTTGATGCTCCTGTATCTCCATGCTGGTGACACTATCAGCCTTGATGCTGCTGTATCTCCATTGATTGGCTCTTTTTCTCTCCGTACCAGCCATTGACTGACGCATTGTCCTCTCCGTGTCAGTCAGTTTTCTGAATGAATACGGAATACACAACGGAATACAACCGGAATACAACATGGAATACAACAAGCTCGACGGCAAGACTTACACACACAGAGACGCCACCGAACGGTTCGACCCAATTCTGTATCAGCGAACACAAGCACAAGGATAACCAGGTAGACACTGAAGTATCTATCACCTTCACAGGACATTAATCCTCACGTTGCATTGAATACACAGATGAGAAAGAAAGAGAGAGAGAGAGCGAGAGAGAGAGAGAGAGAGAGAGAGAGAGAGAGAGAGAGAGAGAGAGAGAGAGAGAGAGAGAGAGAGAGAGAGAGAGAGAGAGAGAGAGAGAGAGAGAGTATGAGAGAGAGAGAGAAAGTATACCTAGGCCAAGATTCCATTCACTTCATGTCTCATTCTATTGTCTAACATGAACTGTGCTACTGAAGTCCACAGGGTCAACATGGCGACGGTTGTATTTCCGGTATCTCATAACAGACATCCGCCACAAAGCATGCTGGCAGGTGTGAAGACTGGCATGCTTCGTGCAGAATGGCTTGCATCGATTCAGAGGTCGCGGGTTGTGAGCATTCGCTGGAACTTTTCTCCAGGACACTCTGGTGTGGCTGGACATGAACAGGCAGACAGATAGACTGGTATCGCATCGTTGATGGGTGATTTGATGCATGCATGATATGGCAGAAGTGGTGAAGGACCTCTGGGAGCGCGTGAATAATGCGGAAGAATAGATCATCAAAGACCATCAAAGATTGTCAGAGGATCTGGTAGACAGCCGTCACTCAGAGGTAAAGCAAGACGGACATATAATCAGATAGTAACGGGCACCATTATTGTCTGTTTACTTTTGTCTGCCACAATATAAAATTCCATATCTCAGTAGCCAACTGAGGGAAAATTATGAGATTTAGCGTATAACCTTATCATTATTTTTTGTCATTATCATTTTTTTTTTATCATTATGTCCACCAAACAAAAATAAATTTTGTTCTGGAGATTGTACAGCAGATTTCAAAGTTTGTTTATATGCGGTATATAATTTACAGGTCATAGATGAAGTGCACAATATTAAATGTATTACGTCTTCACACGGAAACATTAGCGTTGAATAGTTAATTTTCTCGTGGGACATGGGATTGGCCTTATGACAAGAGCCTCGAGAAATCACTAGTTTTTTCACCAAAACATAAAGAAATGTCGCCGATTTCCATGATTTAAGTTGCTTTTGGACCTTTCAAAGACTTCTTCCTTCTGTGGGGGTAAATATAAGACGGCAAGAAAATTTTCATAACTATGCAACTGACAGTTTTCAAAATAATTGATCGTGAATGAAGGCATTCATTTCTGGACAGACTATAGTACTGGAATTCTACGCTGGTTGTTGAAGATGAGGACTTAGAGCTTATGGGAATGCCCCGGGTGCAATTATGTCGGTTCTTGACTCAACTCAACTCAATACGTCTATTGCAGACTTGGGTGATTGAATATTGCATAGTCTATTACAGACTTGTGTGATTGAAGATGGCATCCACCATACTGTAGTATCTAACCAACATTGCAGAGACGACAGCAAGGCTTGCACCACAAACCCGACAAAGAGGGGACCAGTACTGCAACTTGAGAACCGAGACCAACTTGCACAGTTTGATAACTGCCAGCGTCACACAACAGGCCATTATCGCACACGGATTCACCCAACAAGAACTGAATGGAATAGGTGCCCATTGTAGACTCTCATCTTTCCAGCCTCTGTTTTTCCCACGGGAAATGTGAGAAGTCTGTCCGAGACCTTAGTTTTGTGTTTCTTATGTGCTTGACAACCGATCAGTGGAGATAATAATAAGGTCGGGGATAAATAGTTTCACACGTGACCTCAACTGCGTAATATAACGTTGGTAAACGTATGTGCTCTGTACGATACACATTCTTACAGAGGATGTGAAGTGAACAGTTCCCATAAACCTTGGTTTTAGGATGAGTAATTGCACACACGACTACCACCTGTCGGGAATAGCGTGTATTGCTTACTTCCTTTGATTGAGCTAATTATTTCCGAGAGTGGAGTCAACTAATTCACCGGATATTACTCCCAGTTCACAACACAAGTATTCAACTCTATATTATCACTATTGATTTATTTATTGACACCCGTAATTCATCAACAATCGATAATTTACCATGCATCCATTTATTCACCACAGCTCAATCAATTCACCATTCGATGATTCATCAATACTCAATCATACATCACCATTCAATCATTCACCACAATTAAATCATTCATTACCACATAACCATTCATCACCACTCAATCATTCATCACCACTCAATAAGTTGTCACAACTCAGTCATTCATCCTCACTCAATCATTCATCATCACTCAATCATTCATCACCATTTAATCATTCATTCCCACTCAATCATTCTTCACAACTCATTCATTCATCAATATTCAATCATCCATCACTACTCAGTTATTCATTACATCTCACCCATTCATCACCACTTAGTCATCCATCACTATTCAATCACTCATCACCACACAATCGCTCATCAATACTAAATCACTCATTACCACTCAGTCAAACATCACCACTCTAACTATCATCACCACTAAATCATTTATCATCACTCAGTCAGTTCATCACTCACTCAGTCACTCATCACTACTTAATCATCAATCGCCCTCAATCATCCAGTCACCACTCAATCATCCGTCATCACTCAGTCATTCATCATCACTCAATCACTCATCACCACTCAATAATCCGTCACCACTCAATCATCCGTCACCACTCAATCATCCGTCACCACTCAATCACTCATCACCACTCAATAATCCGTCACCACTGATTTATCCATCACCACTCAATCCAAATGACCGTGAATCAACCGCCCAGCCTAGGACTGATTCTTACTGTGTCATGGACTCTTGTCACAATCTCCTGGCTTACACAGTCTGATATTCTCCTTTTTCACAGTCTGATATTCTCCTTTTACACAGTCTGTTATTCTCCTTTTACACAGTCTGATATTCTCCCTTTACACAGTCTGATATTCTCCTTTTACACAGTCTGATATTCTCCTTTTACACAGTCTGATATTCTCCCTTCACACAGTCTGATATTCTCCTTTTACACAGTCTGATATTCTCCCTTTACACAGTCTGATATTCTCCCTTTACACAGTCTGATATTCTCCTTTTACACAGTCTGATATTCTCCTTTTACACAGTCTGATATTCTCCTTTTACACAGTCTGATATTCTCCCTTCACACAGTCAGATATTCTCCTTTTACACAGTCTGATATTCTCCTTTTACACAGTCTGATATTCTCCCTTCACACAGTCTGATATTCTCCTTTTACATAGAATGATAATCTCCCTATACACAGTCTCACATACTCCCTACACACAGTCTGATATTCTCCCTTTACACAATCTGATATTCTCCCTTTACACGGTCTTATATTCTCCCTTCACACAGTCTTCTATACTCCCTTCACACAGTCCTTTATTCTACCTTCACACAGTATTATATTGTATTATAGTTTGCAGGCTTCTCTCTTCACACAATTTTATATTCTCCCTTCACACAGTCTTATATACTCCGTTCATACAGTCTTATATTCTCCCTTCATACAGTCTTATATTATCCCTTCACACAGTCTGCTCGCTTCTCCCTTCACACAATTTTATATTTTCCCTTCACACAGTTTTAAATTCTCCCTACATAAAGTCTTATATTCTACCTTCACACAGTCTTCTATTCTCCCTTGACACAGTCTTATATTCTCCCTTCAAAAAGTCTGATTTTCTCCCTTTAAATAGTATGATATTCTCCTCATGCACAGTCTGATATTCTCCCCACACACAGTTTGATATTCTCCCCGCACACAGTCTGATAGTCTCTCCACACACAGTCTGATAGTCTCCCCACACAACGCCGTATAAGTAAGCCAGCAGTAAAAGACCCTTGTCCACATCTCCGCCAGCATCGGCTACACGGTGCTAGACCAGGCGGCCCGCGGGAGCGATGCGGCCAGTAGCACGCTGTCCCCCTTTACTTCCCCAGAAGTTGCCTGCTTCCCATAATACATGGCATCGACCTGGCAGGCCAGGTCACAGTTAGAAAATTCCACCTCGGTGTGAGTTCGATCCCTGGACCTTGGGTGTCTAGCCACTACGCCACGACGGTCCCACAAAGCCTTATATTACCCTAAAATAGTTTCTGATTCCTGCTGGAGGTGACAGCTCATGCACTACGCCACGACGGTCCCGCGAAGCCTTGTACTATCCTTCAATAATTTCTGATTCCCGCTGGAGGTTATAGCTCATGCTGTCTCTACAAGAATGCCAGAATGTCGCTTATCGTGGTTCGGTATTTGCCCGCATTCAACTCATTCCGAACATGTTTTGGCGTGTTGACTTAAACAGCATACGACACTGCAAATTCTACTCTGCCCTAGTGTAATCTACGGTGCTCAATGCACGACTTCCGTTAGACCAAGCCGACCCTACAGTCTGTCTGTCTCCGTCTTTGTCATTTTGAAGACTTCCCTGGCGTTCCGTTGATTACTTTGGCCGTGTCTATTGTCTCCGGCTCTCGAGTGGACCCCTTCACTTCGATGACTCTCCAGAAATAATCAGCAATAAATGTATTCAAAATGGCTCCCGGACATGCGCTGATATTGCGAACACTTGAGAAGAAACCCGTGTTTCAGTGACAGTGATATCCCGTGTAGTACACCATCAGGCCAAACAACCGTTCACGTGTACTGATTTGTAATTTTCACTTGTCAAACATGGACATAATAAAAAATATACACTGCAAATCTCTATTCTTCGCCCAGGAACGGGACATAATAGACTGAATAAATACACTTACGGACTGAGGACTCGGTCTCGCTGTGTCACCACTGTGCACGCGTGGAATTATGTAAACACACGCCAGAACCTGTTCTCTAGAACTGGCCTCTCCAGAGCCAGCTCACATACCAATGCTGACCCACTGTGTCACCACCAGATCAATGTGGTGTGGAACTAAAGAGCTTCCCCCCAGTGCACGACCTGCATGAATGAAACGATGGCTACAGTCACCGAGTCTCTGATGGGTATCCTAGCTGTTTCCTACACTGAGGTTTAGTTGGTTGATTGGTTGGCTGAATGGTTGGTTGGTTGGTTGATTTGTTGGTTGACTGGTTGGTTGGTTGGTTGGTTGGTTGGTTGGTTGGTTGGCTAGTTCGTTGGTTGGCTGACTTGTTCGTTGGTCGGTTGGCTAGTTGGCTGATGTGTTGGTTATTTGGCAGGTTGGTTGGCTGGCTCGTTGGTAGGTTGGTTAGTTGGTTGGTTGCTTGGCTGGCTGGCTGGCTGGTTGGTTGGTTGGTTGGTTAGTTGGATGGCTGGCTGGGTGGTTGGCTAGCTGGCTGGCTAATTGGTTGGTTTATTGGTTGGTTGGCTAGTTAGTTGGTTGGCTAGTTGGCTGGTTGGTTGGTTATTTGGCTGGTTGGTTGGATTGGTTGGCTGGCTGGCTGATTGGTTGGCTAGTTAGCTTGGATGGCTGGTTGGCTAGCTAGTTGTTTGGTTAACTGGTTGGGTGGCTTGTTAATTGGTTGATTGGTTGGCTAGTTGGTTGGTTGGTTGGCTGGCTGGTTGGTTGGCAGGCTAGTTGGTTGGTTGGTTAGTTGGCTAGATGGTTGGTTGGATGGCTGGATGGTTGGTTGGCTAGTTGGTTGGTTTGCTGGTTGGTCGGCTGGCTAATTGGTTGGTTTATTGGTTGGTTGGCTTGTTGGTTGGTTGGCTGGATGGTTGGCTAGTTGGCTGGTTGGTTGGTTATTTGGCTAGTTGGTTGGTTGGTTGGCTGACTGATTGGTTGGCTAGTAGGTTGGATGGCTGATTGGCTAGCTAGTTGTTTGGTTAACTGGTTGGGTGGCTTGTTAATTGGTTGATTGGTTGGCTAGTTTGTTGGTTGGTTGGCTGGATGGTTGGCCAGTTGAATAGTTGGTTGGTTGATTAGTTGGTTGGCTGGTTGTCTGACTAGTTGTCTGGTTGGTTGGTTGGCTGGTTGGTTGGTTGGTTGGCTAGTTGGCTGGTTATTTGGATGTTTGGGTGGCTGGTTGGTTGGTTGGTTAGTTAGTTTGTTGGTTGGTTGGCTGTTTTGTTTGTTTGTTGGTTGGTTGGTTGGCTAACTAGTTAGCTGGTGGGCTGGCTAGTTGGCTTCTTGGTTGGTTGGTTGGTTGGTTGGTTGGTTTACTAGTTGGCTGGCTAGTTGGCTTGTTGATTGGTTGGTTTAGCTAGTTGTTTGGTTGGTTGGTTGGCTAGTTGGCTGGTTGGATCGCTGGTTGGTTAGTTGTTTGGTTGGCTAGTTGGCTGGTTATTTGGTTGGTTGGTTGGTTGGTTGGTTGTTTGGTTGGCTAGTTGGTTTCTTGGTTGGTTGGTTATTTAGTTGGCTGGGTAGTTGGCTTGTTGATTGGTTGGTTTAGCTTGCTGTTTGGTTGGTTGGTTGGCTAGTTCACTGGTTGGTTCGCTGGTTGGTTGGTTGGCTAGTTAACTGGTTGGTTCGCTGGTTGGTTGGCTGGCACGTTGGTAGGTTGGTTGGTTGGTTGGTTGGTTGGTTGGTTGGCTAGTTGGCAGGTTGGTTGGCTAGTTGGCTCGTTGGTTTGTTGGCTGGCTGGTTATTTGACTAGTTGTTTGGTTGGTTGGTTGGTTGGTTGGTTGGTTGGTTAGTTGTCTGGCTTGTTGGCTAGTTGGTTGGCTCGCTGGTTGTTTGGTTGGTTGGTTGGTTGGTTGGCTTGTTGGCTAGTTAGTTGGCTCGCTGGTTGGTTGGTTGTTTGGTTGGTTGGTTGGTTGGTTGACAATTGTTTAGAATACTGTTAATGTTAATCTCAAACCCGAGGCTTGCAATAATGGGAGTATGGTTGACGCAGCGACCTTTGACCCGACTCGGTCCGAAACTAACATTCCCGGGATGACTGTTGTGGAGCTTTCTGTCCTCTCTCTAGGTTCAGACACCAGCTGGGTGTCATGGCATGAGCGCCATGGAAACCAACGGATTGTTAGATTCGGGACCCAGCCTATGGCAAGGCTGCATCCTAGAGAGGCCATCCAGCGTCTTTACCCCGGTCTTACGACCCTAGTGGGCCCATGCTGAGATAAAAGGCTTATGAACATTGTCGGCGAAACCACGATGAGATATAAAGTGAGTGAATATTGTGGTCTGTGAAGAACCACACTGAGATATAAAGTGAGTGAATATTGTGGTATCTTCGGACCCACACTTAGATATAAAGTAAGTGTATATTGTGATCCCTACCGGCCCACACTAAGATATACAGTGGGTGTATACTGTGATCTATGCGAGCCACTCTGAGATATAAAGTGAGTGAATATTGTGATCTCTGGGGGCCAACAGTGAGATATAAAGTTAGTGAATATTGTGATCTCCGAAGAACCAAACTGAGATATAAAGTGAGTAAATATTTGAGAACAAAGTTTTAAGACGCATCTTTGGACCCATTAGTGATACACAAAGTGGAGAGTGGAAAAGAAGAAGTAACAAAGATATTTATGATCTGTTTAAGTCCCCGCTAATCACTGGTATCATGAAGGCTAATAGACTACAATGGCTGGGGCATATAGAAAGAATGGACGATAATATGGAAACAAAACTCGCTTACACTCAGGATATAAATGACCGTAGACCCCGAGGTAGACCAAGAAGACGGTGGAGAGATAATATATATATATATATATATATATATATATATATATATATATATATATATATATATATATATATATATATATATATATATATATATACAGACCTACAAGCACTTGAAATCAACGATTGGCAAGAGAAGGTCAACCAGAGAGACGAATGGAGACGGATTGTATCTGCAGCAAAAGAACCTCAATGGCTCGGAACGCTGAAGAAGAGGAAGAAATATTGTGATCTCTGTGGGCCCACAGTGGGATATACAGTGAGTTAATATTGTGATCTCTGAAGGCAAACATTGAGATATAAAGTGAGTGAATATTGTGATCTCTGTGGACCCACACTGTGATATAAACTGAGTGTATATTTTGATCTATGAGAGTCACACTGAGATATAAATTGAGTGAATATTGTGATCTCTTCGGACCCACACTGAGATATAAAGTAAGTGTATATTGTGATCCCTGCGGACCACACTGAGATATACAGTGGATGAATATTATGATCTCTGCGAGCCCACAGAGAAATATAATGTGAGCGAATATTGTGATCTCTGCGGGCCCACACTGAGATATAAAGTTTGTGAATATTGTGATCTCTGAAGAATCAATCTGAGATATAAATTGAGAACATACTGTGATCTCTGTGGGCCCACGCTTGGATATAAAGTGAGTTAATATTGTGATCTCTGAAGGCCCACATTGAGATATAATGTAAGTGAATATTGTGATCTCTGAAGAACAACACTGAGATATAAATTGAGTAAATATTGTGATCTCCGAACGCCCACATTGAGATATAAAGTGAGTGAATATTGTGATGTCTGAAGAACCACACTGTGATATAAAGTGAGTGTATATTTTTATCTATGAGAGCCACACTGAGATATAAATTGAGTGAATATTGTGATCTCTTCGGGCCCACATTGAGATATAAAGTAAGTGTATGTTGTGATCCCATCGGGACCACACTAAGATATACAGTGGGTGAATACTGTAATCTATGCGAGCCACACTGAGATATAAAGTGTGTAAATAGTGTGATCCCTACGGGCCCTTACTGAGATATAAAGTAAGTGTTTTTTGTGATCCCTGCGGACCACACTGAGATATGCAGTGAGTGAATATTGTGATCTATGCGAGCCACACTGAGATATAATGTGAGTGAATATTGTGATCTATGCGAGCCACACTGAGATATAATGTGAGTGAATATTGTCATCTATTCGGGCCCACAGTGAGATATAAAGTTAGTGAATATTGTGATCTCTGCGGGCCCACACTGCGATATACAGTGGATGAATATTATGATCTCTGAGAGCCCACACCGAAATATAAAGTGAGCGAATATTGTGATCTCTGAAGGCTCACATTGTGATATAAAGTGAGTGAATAATGTGATCTCTGCGGACACACGCTGCGATATAAAGTGAGGGAATGTTGTGATCTCTGAAGAACACACTGAGATATAAAGTGAATGAACATTGTGATCTCTGCGTGCACTTACTGAAATATAAAGTGAGCGAATATTGTGATCTCTGCGGGCCCACACTGAGATATAAAGTGAGTGAATATTTTGATCTCCGAAGGCCCACAATGAGATATAAAGTGAGTGAATATTATTATCTCTGCGGACCCACACTGAGATATAAAGTTAGTGAATATTGTGATCTCTGAAGAACTAGACTGAGATATAAAGTGAGTAAATATTGTGATCTCTGCGGGCTCACACTGAAATATAAAGTGAGTGAATATTGTGATCTCTTGAGGCCCACACGGAGATATTAATTGAGTGAATATTGTGATCTCTTCGGGCCCACACTGAGATATAAAGTGAGTGAATATTATGATCTCTGCGGGACGCAGAGGTGTTTCCAAGGCACCAGGGCCGGGTTATATACTGGCTAAGACCTATTGACGCGCTCTCGTCGAGCGTCCTGGGCAACAGGTCCCTTCGGGGTCCTGGCTAAAGTCAGTAGGATCGCCGATTCCTCCGAAGTCGGAGAGTGTCTGCCTGTACTGCGAGGAACCACCAGTCTGCACACCAATAAGCCAGACATGGGGCAACGGATACTCACGCAAACCTCAGGTCCTGTATGACATCACACTGGTGTTGGACAACAGGATGCCTTCATCCGACATACAGGACTTCGCATTGGAGCTCAAGCCAACAAACACAAGCAAGCAAGCAAGCATGATCTCTGCGGACCCACACTGTGATCTCTTCGGGCCCACACTGAGATATAAAGTGAGTGAATATTGTGATCTCTGCGGGCACACACTGAGATATAAAATGAGTGAATATTGTGATCTCTGCAGGCCCACACTGAGATCCACGGTCCATGAATGTGTCCATCAAGTGCTGCATGTAGCAGGTTACAGGGATCAACAACAGCGGAAACACTCCTTCGGCGCGCGCGCGTCCCCCACCAATAAAACCACGATAAATTGCAGTGTATACAGACCACGTCAAACAGCTCTCATGACGACATTAAATCAGATTTCCTGCTTAAAATTTGTGACAAATTTATGATCTCCTGGTCACAGTCTGACAGCTGGCAACAATCAAGTGCCCTCACCGCAGCGTATTATGGAGGGACTCATTTTAAACAAGGGAAAACTACTCCAGCGTGTACTTACAACACTCGCCTGTTTGTTCAGGGGTCTTGGGGTCAAGTCTCGTCGAAATTAGATTTTGCTAACAAAGTGGCTTGAGCCAGACTCATAAAATGGGTATCATCAATGAATCAGGTGCCAGTCTCCACAATGAAGGTTGGCTGCAATGGATCTCTAACACTTCCTGTCTCTTGCACTGACTGTACATTTTGTCAGATTGCTGTTCGTCCATTTCTTGATGTTATCTTCCCAATTGTATCTTTGTTTACCTCTTGTTCGCTTGTCCTCAACCTTGCCCTCCAGTATTGTTTTTATTTTAAAAAATATTGTCTTTTAACGTGGCCGAAATATTTCATTTGCCTCTTTTTTATGTCTTTCATCAATTCTCTTTTCATTCCCAGTTTTTCTAGAACCTCTGTTTTTGATTGTTTTTGTTTCCATGAGATACGATATATTTTTCTATATATCCACATCTCCATGGCCTCTATTCGACTTTCTAATTGCTTTTTCAATGTCCAGGCTTCCGCGCCATGTTGAGTTCATTATTGCATGTTTAGTAAGATCTTGCTTCAGCTATGGCCGCCCCTCTGCTCCATTGGGAACAAAACAAAGAACCGTAACACCAGGTTATCATCTTCTTCTTCTTCTTTCGTTCGCTTGAAATATGTCTATAGCTGCAATGCTGTCTCTTGTATGAATTGAACTGTCTTTTTCAGTTCACACAGCGGTCCATAGAGTTTATCTTCCACTGTCGTCTCTCTGGGCCAGAAGGTTTGCCTAGATATGTTATATTTTGGGCAGTCTTGGAGTATCTTTTTCTTCTTCTTCTTCTTTGCGTTCATCCGGAGTGTTTTTTTTTTCTTCAGATGTGATTGCGGTGTGCGTTAGGCACCCTTGGGTCGAAACCCTTAGGTCAACACATCCGGCTTCTGCGTGCATTTTTGACCAGGTTAGCATTCCTGGGAGACTCTCACTTTTGTGGTACCGTCCATGCCTTGATGTAGATCCAGTAATAACTCAATATGAATCCACCAACAAGGATTTACAACTCGTTAAATTAGAACGTTAAGTGTTCTCACCTGAACTTTGGAAAGTATGAAATAACTCACTCAATCCAGTGAACGTTTCCACATATTTTAATTATGTGTTGGAGAATAATAAGATTCAATTCCTGTAGAACATAAACTGCCCCTGACACAGGGTTGGTGTCTATTTACTATCTACGAATAACCTTCCCTATTCTATCCTGTTCACCTTGAGCCTAGTTTTCCATTCCACAGTTCAGTCGTTCAGAATTCGCCTAGGTTTTCTGTTCCCAGTCCTTCTATTAATGGCTTCTTATCAACAAATTCCTCGTCCTGTTGTTTACTTGCAGATCCTCGTATCATTTCTTCCAGATATTCACTTGACACAGAATTTAGAAAACACAACCGCTTGGTAACACAGCTTCACAACGTCTGACTCTTTGTTGTCCTATGACGTCTCGTGTCTCCCTTGGTTTTCTTGTGCATCATCCACTTTGGTGCATCCTTCTGCAAACTCCCTTTCTTCTTTTTCTGTATCTTCTTTTGGCGTGCTCGTCATATGGCAGTCCACCTCCCAGCTGGTCGAGTTGGAACAGTCGAAGACTTCGCAGTCATCCCTCAAAGGAAGGCAGGGACAGTCCATAGCATTTTCCGCCATCCTGGGTGGCTTCCATAATTGCAGAGCCGACACATAATGCTCTGGTGCTGGACTCACCGAGGGAATCGTCACGTCCTGTTCATGGCTGCTTTATTTCCTCACTTCAATATATTGGGCACTTCGTTAACCCCGGGCCGTTCCCGCACAAACCAGACAGGTCTGCAGATGGTATCCACTCAGCGAGTTTTCGACACGGACATGTGCTTGTCGTTGCGCCCGTCAGAGCTGCCCCAGGCACGACAGACATTCGGAAAACTACCTAGTCAGAACTGTTCCGAACAAGAGCGGCATTCGGAAACTAGGTAGTCAGAGCTGTTCCTAGCACGAGAGACATTCGGACGAGACATTTTACTCGGACGTAAATGCGTAGTGCCAATTTTTATTTTTCCACCCGTAGGACGGCACTTCCGGCTTCGGCGGGCATTTTTTTATGAGGTTAGCCTTCCTCGGGTTTCGAGGCACGTTAGACTTTTTGTTGTGATGCCGCCCACATCTCAGCTGGTCAAGATAGAACGATAAGAGACATCACGGTCGACCCTCAAGGGAAGACAGGGGCAGACCATGGGCATTCCCTCGCTATCCAAGGAGGCTTCCATATTTGCAGAGCCGGCACATATTGCTCTGAGACTGGGCTCACCCGAGGAGTTGCCTCGTCCTGCTCATGGCTACTTTAGTTCCTCACTTCCTTGTGTTGGGCATCTCGCTTGCCAATGGTCGCTCAATCACACACCAGGAACGGTCATTCTGCAAGCGACATCCACTAGGTAAGCTTTCGCTTCGGACTACGCAATGGATTCGCTAGCCGTGCATTCCATTTCGTGTTATTGAGACATTGTTACACCTTGTTTTTTCACCTTTGTCTACACTCTCTATGAGTTAGATACAGTTTTCGTAGCCATTTCATTCGACTGGGGCACTTCTTCGACCTTTTTGTACTCGCTCACGAGGTAGGCTAAATATGCTGCCTGCTCAGCACCTTACCTCCGTACAGCAGTGAGCGAGAAACGTGCAGACCCTCTCATCCGGGGATCCCTCATATCCCCCAGCTGAGAGCCTTCGGACAGGTATCTGAACTGGGCATGTAGCGTGCTTAGTATCTCACCTCAGTTTTTCGGTAGGTCAGGGTCGGCCCGGCTCTCTCATCCAAGGGGAGTAGCTTAGAAGCGTTCAGCTACATCCCTCAGAGAGAGGCCTTTGTTTAAGTGTCTGGACAAGGTTTGTGGCTTCGTGCGCCCGAGTTTAAATTCTGACTGCTATCCTCAGTCTACCTGCAGAGCAGCAGGTTGTGTCTCTCTTAGTCTGGTCCCTATCCCAAGAGCTGTCCAATATGTAGTTTATATCCATTGTCACAGCGCTTGGGGTCGGTGGGACACTTAAGCTCCCCCACCGCGGCAAGGTGGAGACACATCGGGGGAGGTCTTGGAGTATGTGCTCTGCTGTCTGCGACGCCAATCCACATGTGCACATGGCTGTTTCACTCATCTTGAATTTGTATAGATGTGGTTGCGTAATCTATTGTGCCCTGTTCTGAGGCGCAGAATAATGACTTGTTCTGGTCTGTCCATAACGTGATAGTCATCTTGAGCAGGTTTTGATGGCTTTCTGACTGATTTGATCATTCTTTTCTTTTGGTGGTATGTAACGGGCACATCAGGCTGTTCTTCTTTGGCTCCTTCCTTAGCCAATTGATCAGCTCTGTCGTTTCCGGGTACTCCACAGTGGGATGGTATCCACTGTATGGTGACCTTATGCTGACTGCTAAGTTCAGAAAGTAGTGTCCTTAGTACTGGCAATTTCCCAGACAGGAGCGCCTCGACTACTGATTTTGCATCTGTCATTAGCACCACAGGTTGTGTACCATTGCTGGTATTTAGTAATTTCTCTGTTGCTATCTTGATTGCCTCAATTTCAGCATCGTAGTTATGGCAGTACTTTCCTGTCGGTACTCTAGCTATGTCCCTAGTATTATTTGGGTATTCTATGTACACTCCCGCTCCTCCATTTCTAACAGCATTTTGTGCTGACCCATCTGTGTAGACTCGAATCCACAGGTCCTGTCGGTATTCTTCATCAAGGAAGATGAGAGTGGCTGTTCTGCGCTGCACACTGTTCTATTCTTCCTTGTCAAATATTCCTCTCACTTTTGTCTGGATTTGTAAAGATAAGGTTATCATCTGATCAAGGGGAAATAACACCGCTATGTGAGCTAACAAGAGTATACTTGTTCCGTTGGTGAATGAAGACTGGGGAAGGGCGACGTAGACAGAGGGAGGGCGACGTAGACTGGGAGATGGGCCACGTAGACTGGGAGATGGCGATGTAGACTGGGCGAGGGCGATGTAGACTGGGCGAGGGCGATGTAGACCATGGGAGGGCGACGTAGACTGGGCGAGGGCGACGCCAGTTGTACGCCAGTTCCTGGTCTGACCGACAACACCTCGTCAAGTGTCGCCCCCAGGTGTCTGGTCCACGGGTATCACTTTTGTAGACCTACTTGTGTGGACAACACCGTGGCTCACCTGTCTCGTCCACCGGTATCATTGTGTCAGACCTACTTGTGTGGACAACACCGTGGCTCACCTGTCTCGTCCACCGGTATCATTGTGTCAGACCTACTTGTGTGGACAACCCCGTGGCTCACCTGTCTCGTCCACCGGTATCATTGTGTCAGACCTACTTGTGTGGACAACCCCGTGGCTCATCTGTCTGTTATCAGTTATCACTTATCAGTTGGTTGGCTGGTTGGAAATTGATGGAAAAGATCTTAGACTTGTAAAAAACATATAGTGGAAACAATAATCTGCCATAAGAATTGATAATGAAGTAGGTCAATATCAGCCTATTAAGAGAGGTGTGAGACAGGGATGTGTAATGTCTCCAGATCTGTTTTCCCTGCACAGTTAAAATATTTTCAAAAATATAGAAGATATGGAAGGAATCAACATTGGGGAACGATACATCAATAACATTAGATATGCAGATGATACAGTCTTGATTGCAGACAATGAACAGGACCTGCAAAATTTAGTAGATGCGGTTGTTGCACGCAGTGAACAACTAGGGTTAGAATTGAATTGTAAGAAGACACAGATTATGGTCGTCACTAGGAAGGAAGAAGTATCACAATGTAATATACAAGTAAATGGGCGTATTCTTAAGCAAGTGAATCGGTACAGCTATCTCAGAACAGTCATAACATCTCAAGGGAGATGCCTTGAAGAGATTAGGATTGCCGTGGCCAAGGTAGCCTTTTGCAAGATGAAAAACATACTGACCAATAAAAAGATATCAATTGAAACGAGAAAAAGAGTGTTGAATTGCTACATAGAACCTGTACTTTTATATGGATGTGAAGCGTGGACAATGTGCAGACAAGCTGAAAAACATCATGATGGCTGTGAAAATGTGGTTTCTGAGAAAATGCAAAGAATACCATGGACAGACAGAAAAATCAATGAACAAGTCCTAGAGGAAACAAATGAAGATCGTAAACTGATTAGTGACATTAGACGTAGACAGTCAAAATTTGTTGGGTATGTTATGAGAAAAAATGAATTGGAGAACTTGGTGACAACTGGCAAGATCGAAGGGAGGAGACCAATGGGAAGACCAAAAATTAAATACCTGGATGGCTTGGCCACGTGGCATGGTCGAGACAGAAACACGGAGCTGATCCACGACTCTGGTTATCGAGTGAGATGGCAAAACATGACTGCCACATAGCAAGTGCCCAGATCACGCCATACAGAGGATGGAAGGAACTCTCAAAGTAAACAGAGCACGAAAACTATGGGATACGAATATACGTCACACCAACGCTAACGTGACAACGAAATCATACGTTGTGCGACGATCAAAGTGAACGGGCGTGTATTTGATTTGGAGAACAACTTGGTGTGGCTATTGGATCGTTGGAAGGCTAACAGTGGACTCATTCCAAGCTACGAACAGCTAGAAGTATATATTGAGAACGCCATGGATTTGAGAACGACGGGCAAACTCTAGACAGAATCGAATCGGAGGAAGATGACAGCAAGGACGACCTGAAGGAACTGAGGAAAGAAGTATTACTGAGTGATGATAAGGAAAACTCAGAACAGTTTTAACTACATAAATGTTAGTGCACGGTTATGTTAGATGCCCTCCCGGCAACAACGGGAAGTCTAATGGTTCACAACAAAATGTGTTTTGATGCTGTTAACTTCGTAATAAAGCGGCGTTAGATTTTCCTGAGATCCGATGTTTACTTCATATTTCAAGGTTCTTTAGTGAATTCATAAACTGTTGTCGTTAAGCCGTTTTTAATGAGCCAGTTCCTTTCGTAAGTTCAAACATATTCACATGGCAAAACACAGCGAAGAAGGACTTACGACATGGCAATGACCGCCCACGCTTATCGGCATGGCACATGATGGATGGATGGTTATCAGTTGGGATATCGTCATTGCACTCCGGACATGTACATAGGTGCTCAGATCCTCCCCCTCCCCCCCCCCCCCCCAGCATATGCATCAGCGTCCGGTGGCTAATAGTGCCAGTTCTGTGTTGGTTGACGAGGCTCCTCGTTTTCCCGATGTACCTCTCGTGTCTGGCCGTGCCAATTCTTACTCCTAAGTCTCTCATCCTGACAACGATGTGAAATCACTGATGTCAAAGTCCTCTGTTCTCGACATCTCTTTAAGGATGTTAATAACATCGGCGCGATCCATGGGCTGGCCATCTACGGGGGGATGAAGAGCCAGCCAGTTTATCAGCTCGTTCATTTCCCTCGACTCCCGCATGTCCCGGGACGAAGATGAAGGTGACTTTACGGACAACGGACTTCCACAGCGAATCAGTCCACTGTCTACGTACAGATCCTGCATCGACCTTCCGAATCATGCTCATTGAATCACTTAGTACCCCCGGGAAGGTTAACCCGGTCAACAAATGCCCGCAGAAGTCGGATGTGTCGGCCTAACGGCGCAAGAACGCAGCTCTGCTGTAAACAGGCACAACGCAATCACATCCGAAAAGAAACTCCGGATGAACGAAGAAGAAGAAGAAGAATCACTTAGTACACACATGTTGGTATAATGCTGTGATTCTTGCCACATGAAAGCCATGTTACTGCCATCACTTCCTCCGAAGTCGGAGAGTGTCTGCCTGTACGGCGAGGAACCACCAGTCTGCACATCAATAAGCAAGACATGGGACAACGGATACTCACGCAAACCTCAGGTCCTTTATGACATCACACTGATGTTGGACAACAGGATGCCTTCATCCGACATACAGGACTTCGCGCTGGAGCTCAAGCCAACGAACACAAGCAAGCAAGCAAACTGCCATCACTTCCATCGTCATGCTGCTCGTGGTCATGGAGTGGGAACCACTGGATTCTTAAACGGCCCGGCCCACCGAACAGGCTGTAAATGCCCACGCACTTCTCTGTTGCTTTACAACAGATTCATCTGTATAGATGAGCACTTCGGGGTTGTCTCTGTGTTCATCGATGAGCGCGTTGACCTCTGCATTGACAGCGACACGGTTCTCTCTGCATCGTCTGTCAAGTTTGATAATGCAGGAGAAGGTGTACTTAAAAGCTGGAGGGAACGGCACTCATTCCTTGCTAGGGATAAACCGGCATCCCCATCACCTGTCTGGTCTACGGATATCACTGTGCTATACCTACTTGTGTGGACAACATCGTGGCTCACCTTTCTGGGATCGTGTGCGTAAGCTGTCCTTGCCATCTCTACCCATGTGTGTATAGAGACACACTGTAACCTTATTTAGTCTACTACTGTAGATATAGAGACACACTGTAACCTTATTTAGTCTACTACCCGGAGATATAGAGACACATTGTAACCTTATTTAGTCTACTATACGGAGATATAGAGACACATTGTAACCTTATTTAGTCTACTATACGGAGATATAGAGACACATTGTAACCTTATTTAGTCTACTACTGTAGATATAGAGACACACTGTAACCTTATTTAGTCTACTACCCGGAGATATAGAGACACATTGTAACCTTATTTAGTCTACTATACGGAGATATAGAGACACATTGTAACCTTATTTAGTCTACTACTGTAGATATAGAGACACATTGTAATCTTATTTAGTCTACTACCTGGGGTTATAGAGACACATTGTAACCTTATTTAGTCTACTACTATAGATATAGAGACACATTGTAACCTTATTTAGTCTACTACCCGGGGATATAGAGACACAATGTAACCGTATTTAGTCTACTACTGTAGATATAGAGACACATTGTAACCTTATTTAGTCTACTACTGTAGATATAGAGACACATTGTAACCTTATTTAATCTACTACCCGGGTATATAGAGACACATTGTAACCTTATTTAGTCTACTACCCGGGGATATAGAGACACATTGTAACCGTATTTAGTCTACTACTGTAGATATAGAGACACATTGTAACCTTATTTAGTCTACTACCCGGGGATATAGAGACACATTGTAATCGTATTTAGTCTACTACTGTAGATATAGAGACACATTGTAACCTTATTTAGTCTACTATTGTAGATATAGAGACACATTGTAACCTTATTTAGTCTACTACTGTAGATATAGAGACACATTGTAACCTTATTTAGTCTACTACTGTAGATATAGAGACACATTGTAACCTTATTTAGTCTACTACCCGGGGATATAGAGACACATTGTAATCGTATTTAGTCTACTACTGTAGATATAGAGACACATTGTAACCTTATTTAGTCTACTATTGTAGATATAGAGACACATTGTAACCTTATTTAGTCTACTACCTGTAGATATAGAGACACATTGTAACCTTATTTAGTCTACTACTGTAGATATAGAGACACATTGTAACCGTATTTAGTCTACTACTGTAGATATAGAGACACATTGTAACCTTATTTAGTCTACTACCCGGGGATATAGAGACACATTGTAACCGTATTTAGTCTACTACCCGGGGATATAGAGACACATTGTAAACGTATTTAGTCTACTACCCGGGGATATAGAGACACATTGTAACCGTATTTAGTCTACTACCCGGGGATATAGAGACACATTGTAACCGTATTTAGTCTACTACCCGGGGATATAGAGACACATTGTAACCTTATTTAGTCTACTATTGTAGATATAGAGACACATTGTAACCTTATTTAGTGTACTACTGTAGATATAGAGACACATTGTAACCTTATTTAGTCTACTACTGTAGATATAGAGACACATTGTAACCGTATTTAGTCTACTACTGTAGATATAGAGACACATTGTAAACGTATTTAGTCTACTACCCGGGGATATAGAGACACATTGTAACCGTATTTAGTCTACTACCCGGGGATATAGAGACACATTGTAACCGTATTTAGTCTACTACCCGGGGATATAGAGACACATTGTAACCTTATTTAGTCTACTACTGTAGATATAGAGACACATTGTAACCTTATTTAGTCTACTACCCGGAGATATAGAGACACATTGTAACCTTATTTAGTCTACTACTGTAGATATAGAGACACATTGTAATCTTATTTAGTCTACTACCTGGGGTTATAGAGACACATTGTAACCGTATTTAGTCTACTACTGTAGATATAGAGACACATTGTAACCTTATTTAGTCTACTACTGTAGATATAGAGACACATTGTAACCTTATTTAGTCTACTACTGTAGATATAGAGACACATTGTAACCTTATTTAGTCTACTACCCGGGGATATAGAGACACATTGTAACCGTATTTAGTCTACTACTGTAGATATAGAGACACATTGTAACCTTATTTAGTCTACTACTGTAGATATAGAGACACATTGTAACCTTATTTAGTCTACTACCCGGGGATATAGAGACACATTGTAACCGTATTTAGTCTACTACTGTAGATATAGAGACACGTTGTAACCTTATTTAGTCTACTACTGTAGATATAGAGACACATTGTAACCTTATTTAGTCTACTACCCGGAGATATAGAGACACATTGTAACCTTATTTAGTCTACTACTGTAGATATAGAGACACATTGTAATCTTATTTAGCCTACTACCCGGGGATATAGAGACACATTGTAACCTTATTTAGCCTACTACTGTAGATATAGAGACACATTGTAACCTTATTTAGTCTACTACTCGGGGATATAGAGACACATTGTAATCTTATTTAGTCTACTACCCGGGGATATAGAGACACATTGTAACCTTATTTAGTCTACTACTGTAGATATAGAGACACATTGTAACCTTATTTAGTCTACTACTCGGGGATATAGAGACACATTGTAATCTTATTTAGTCTACTACCCGGGGATATAGAGACACACTGTAACCTTATTTAGTCTACTACCCGGGGATATAGAGACACATTGTAACCTTATTTAGTCTACTACTGTAGATATAGAGACACATTGTAACCTTATTTAGTCTACTACCCGGGGATATAGAGACACATTGTAACCTTATTTAGTCTACTACCCGGAGATATAGAGACACATTGTAACCTTATTTAGTCTACTACTGTAGATATAGAGACACATTGTAACCTTATTTAGTCTACTACCCGGGGATATAGAGACACATTGTAACCTTATTTAGTCTACTACCCGGAGATATAGAGACACATTGTAACCTTATTTAGTCTACTACTGTAGATATAGAGACACATTGTAATCTTATTTAGTCTACTACCCGGGGATATAGAGACACATTGTAATCGTATTTAGTCTACTACTGGGATACTAGAGACACATTGTAACCTTATTTAGTCTACTACCCGGGGATATAGAGACACATTGTAACCTTATTTAGTCTACTACCCGGGGATATACAGACACATTGTAACCTTATTTAGTCTACTACCCGGGGATATACAGAGACACATTGTAACCTCTATTTAGTCTACTACCTGTAGATATAGAGACACATTGTAACCTTATTTAAGTCTACTACCGGGGATATAGAGACACATTGTAACCTTATTTAGTCTATACCCGGGGATATAGAGACCACATTGTAACCTTATTTAGTCTACTACCCGGGGATATAGAGACATATTTGTAACTTACTTTAGTCTACTACCCGGGGATATAGAGACATATTGTAACCTTATTTAGTCTACTACCCGGGGATATAGAGACATATTGTACTTATTTAGTCTACTACCCGGGGATATAGAGACACATTGTAACCTTATTTAGTCTACTACCCGGGGATATAGAGACACATTGTAACCTTATTTAGTCTACTACCCGGGGATATAGAGACACATTGTAACTTTATTTAGTCTACTACCCGGGGATATAGAGACATATTGTAACTTATTTAGTCTACTACCCGGGGATATAGAGACACATTGTAACCTTATTTAGTCTACTACCCGGGGATATACAGACACATTGTAACCTTATTTAGTCTACTACCGGGGATATAGAGACACATTGTAACCTTATTTAGTCTACTACCGGGATATAGAGACACATTGTAACCTTATTTAGTCTACTACCCGGGATATAGAGACATATGTAACCTTATTTAGTCTACTACCCGGGGATATAGAGACATATTGTAACCTTATTTAGTCTACTACCCGGGGATATAGAGACACATTGTAACCTTATTTAGTCTACTACCCGGGGATATAGAGACACATTGTAACCTTATTTAGTCTACTACCCGGGGATATAGAGACACATTGTAACCTTATTTAGTCTACTACTCGGAGATATAGAGACACATTGTACCTTATTTAGTCTACTACCCTGGGGATTATAGAGACGCATTGTAACCTTATTTAGTCTACTACCCGGGGTTATAGAGACACATTGTAACCGTATTTAGTCTACTACTGTAGATATAGAGACACATTGTAACCTTATTTAGTCTACTACCTGGGGTTATAGAGACACATTGTTACCTTATTTAGTCTACTACCCGGGGATATAGAGACACATTGTAACCGTATTTAGTCTACTACTGTAGATATAGAGACACATTGTAACCTTATTTAGTCTACTACCCGGAGATATAGAGACACATTGTAACCTTATTTAGTCTACTACCCGGGGATATAGAGACACATTGTAACCGTATTTAGTCTACTACTGTAGATATAGAGACACATTGTAACCTATTTAGTCTACTACTTTAGATATAGAGACACATTGTAACCTTATTTAGTCTACTACTGTAGATATAGAGACACATTGTAACCTTAGTTAGGTCCTCACTACTGTAGATATAGAGGACACATTGTAGCCTTATTTCGTCTACTACCCGGGGATATACAGACACATTGTAACCTTATTTAGTCTACTACCCGGGGATATAGAGACACATTGTAACCTTATTTAGTCTACTACCCGGGGATATAGAGACACATTGTAACCTTATTTAGTCTACTACCCGGGGATATAGAGACACATTGTAACCTTATTTAGTCTACTACCCGGAGATATAGAGACACATTGTAACCTTATTTATTTTACTACCCGAAGATATGGAGACACATTGTAACCTTATTTAGTCTACTACTGTAGATATAGAGACACATTGTAACCTTATTTAGTCTACTACTGTAGATATAGAGACACATTGTAACCTTATTTAGTCTACTACCCGGAGATATGGAGACACATTGTAACCTTATTTAGTCTACTACTGTAGATATAGAGACACATTGTAACCTTATTTAGTCTACTACCCGGGGATATAGAGACACATTGTAACCTTATTTAGTCTACTACTGTAGATATAGAGACACATTGTAACCTTATTTAGTCTACTACTGTAGATATAGAGACACATTGTAACCTTATTTAGTCTACTACCCGGGGATATAGAGACACATTGTAACCTTATTTAGTCTACTACTGTAGATATAGAGACACATTGTAACCTTATTTAGTCTACTACTGTAGATATAGAGACACATTGTAATCTTATTTAGTCTACTACCCGGGGATATAGAGACACATTGTAAACCTATTTTAGCCTACTACTGTAGATATAGAGACACGTTGTAACCTATGTAGTCTACTACCCGGGGATATAGAGACACATTGTACCTTATTTAGTCTACTACCCGGGGATGATAGAGACACATTGTAACCTTATTTAGTCTACTAACCGGGGATATAGAGACACATTGTAACCTTATTTAGTCTACTACCCGGGGATATAGAGACACATTGTAACCTTATTTAGTCTACTACTGTAGATATAGAGACACATTGTAACCTTATTTAGTCTACTACCCGGGATATAGGAGACACAATTGTAACCTTATTTAGTCTACTACCCGGGGATATAGAGACACATTGTAACCTTATTTAGTCTACTAGCCGGAGATATACAGACACATTGTAACCTTATTTAGTCTACTACCCGGTGATATAGAGACACATTGTAACCTTATTTAGTCTACTACTGTAGATATAGAGACACATTGTAACCTTATGTAGTCTACTACCCGGGGATATAGAGACACATTGTAACCTTATTTAGTCTACTACTGTAGATATAAGAGACACATTGTAACCTTATTTAGTCTACTACCCGGGAATATAGAGACACATTGTAACTTATTTAGTCTACTACCGGGAGATATAGAGACACATTGTAACCTTATTTAGTCTACTACCCGGGGATATAGAGACACATTGTAACCTTATTTAGTCTACTACCCGGAGATATACAGACACATTGTAACCTTATTTAGTCTACTACCCGGGGATATAGAGACACATTGTAACCTTATTTAGTCTACTACCCGGGGATATAGAGACACATTGTAACCTTATTTAGTCTACTACCCGAGGTGTGGAGACACATTGTAATCTTATTTAGTCTACTACCCGAGGTGTGGAGACACATTTTAATCTTATTTAGTCTACTACCCGACGTGTAGAGCATGCATCTTTCCCATTGCAACATACACATGTGAGACCTGGACACTTAATAAACAAGCTGAACAGCGCCTTTCAACATAAAGCAAATGGTGGAAAGTCTAAACAGAGCAATAATACAGGCAGCCACTGAGTCCATTCCAAGAGGAGCGAGGAAAAATTATAAACCATACTGGACTGAAGAACTACAAAGTTTGGAGGACAAAGTTGAAGATGCCAGGAAGACAGCAGAGAGAGAACAAACAATTGAAGCGAACATCTCTCTCAAAGCCATCTCAGCAAAATATAAAAGAACAGTAAATCAAACAACAAGAGATTGTTGGAGGGAAAAAACAGAAAACCTGAATTTTGACATGAATGGAAACAAACTATGGAAACTATTGAAAGCCATGAACAATGAAGGACCTAGAAACAAACAAATAACAATTAAACAAGGAAATGCCTTGCTTACAGGAAAAAAGGCTGCAAATGCACTAATGGAACACTATGCAAATGCAAACCACATTGATATTACAACCGAACAGAAGAAAGCAATCAAAGACAAACAGATACATCATAGAAATACAGAGACAGCAGCAGAATATATGATGGCAAATCTAACAATGGAAGAAATGGAACAGGCAATGAATACCCTAAAAAAGAAGAAATCACCAGGAAAGGATGGAATCACAAATGAAATGCTAATAGGACTAGGCACAAAGGCAAAGAAGAAACTACTAGCAGTCCTAAATAACAGCTGGAAGAGAGGAATAGTCCCACAGGCATGGAAGGAAGCTATACTAATACCAGTCCCAAAGAAAGGAAAAGACCTGGAAGAACCAAATGGCTATCGACCTATCAGTCTACTTAGCTGTGTAGGAAAATTAATGGAACGCATTATCAATAGCAGGCTAACATGGCATCTGGAAGAAAACAAACTCTTAACACCACACCAAGCAGGATTCAGAAAGTACAGATCCACTGAAGATCAAATAACCTATATAGCTCAGGAAATAGAGGATGCCTTCCAAGAGAAAATGCACACACTAGCGGTCTGGATAGATTTAGAAAAAGCATTTGATAAAGTATGGAAGGAAGGACTGAAAGTAAAACTGCAAAAAATGCATGTTTGTGGGAAAATGTATAAATGGATCAGCCACTACCTTGAGAACAGAACTGCCAGGACAAAAGTACAAGGACAAACAAGCGAGATGATGCTGTTGGAGCAAGGTGTCCCCAAGGAGGAGTTCTTTCACCAACATTATTCCTAGCATATATAAACGACATCACAGAAAATTTTCCAGCCAGAGTACACACATCCTCCTTTGCAGATGACCTAGCCATATGGACATCTGAAGAATATATTAGAACAGCTAACAGCAGAATACAGCAAGCCTTATTAGCGCTAGAGGGACTGGTCAAAATCATGGCTAGTGAAAGATAAGTGAGGAGAAAACAACATGCACAGTGTTCTCCCTCTCAATAAAACTCAGCAACCTAAGCTGGTATTGAATGAAAAATATTGCGCCATGAAGAAAATCCAAACTATCTAGGAGTCACCTTTGATCGTCGCCTGACATGGAAGACACAGGTTGAGAAAAAAGAGCAAGGCAGAGAATGGCAATCATGAAAAAGCTTGCTGGTACAACGTGGGGAGCAGATGAGAAAGTTCTCAAGAAGTTATATACTGGACGGGTGAGGCCAGTACTGGAATATGGCATTGCAGCTTGGGCAACAGCAGCTAAGTCAAACTTTAACAAAATAAGTAGAGTCCAAAACCAAGGAATGCGAATCATAACTGGAAGCCTGAAGACAACGCCTATTAATGAACTAGAAAAGATCACTTGTTTACAACCAATGCAGGACAGAAGAGCTAGCAGAGCCCTAGCAGAGCCCAGCAACAAGTAGATAAATTTAGAAGATTGACAGACCACCCTATGTATAACAGGTTTAATGGTTTTGGAAAGGAAGACTGAAGCGTAGCAACTTTGTAGAAACTGCAAAACGAAAGATTAGGGCAGATCCCATACTTAACATATCAACAGTCAAGCCCATTTACAATGCACACAACTTCCCAGCTTGGAGACAGCAGCAACTGCCTGAGATGATAGAAAACATTCCTGGTATTGAGAAAAAGAACACTCAGAATGAAACCGAAAGAAGAAAAATAACCCTCAACTACATAAAAGAACATTACCCAAGCAGCAATTGGACCCATGCATATACAGATGGATCAGCCAAAGATTCAATTAAAAATGGAGGAGGAGGAATTCTCCTTAATTTAAAAAATGGAGTGATAAAAACACAGTCAGTGGCAACTGGAAAATTTTCAAGTAACTTCAAAGCGGAGGTAGAGGCTCTGAAAACTGCAGCAGAAATGCTCTTGATGGAGGAAAATAAAGAGAAGCAAATAGCTATCTTCACAGATGCAAAGTCAGCTGTCTCAATACTGAAGAGCAATAACAGCACAGAACTAGCTGACCTAAGAGCAGCACTCCATGGTCTATGCCAGAAATCCAAAAATGTTGTAATACAGTGGATCCCATCACATTGCAGTATACCTGGAAATGAAGAGGCTGACAGACTGGCAAAAGAGGGCGGACGACTACCACAGCCTGACAATAGACATAACCTATAATGAGGCAAAGAGGTTGATAAAAAGCACCTATAGAACCAAATGGGAATCAGAGCATTCAGGCCACCAGAAGGATGATGCATATTACAAACTCGACCGAAGAGAACAAGTAGCAATCTTCAGACGCCGCACAGGACATAACAGGCTGAAATACCACTTGTTCAATAAACTAAAGATAGGAGATACTGATGAATATAATTGTCGAACTGGAAAAATGACAGCAAAACATTTGCTGCAGGATTGCCCAATATATGCAGAACAGAGAAAGATATTTTGGCCCACACCTGCTTCATTTGAGGACAAGCTCTATGGAGATATCAACAAGCTCAAGTTGACCGTAGCTTACTTTAACTACATACAGGTTGACATTTAAAGGTGTATGAAGAAGTATTCAGACTGCCACACTTCATACCACAAGTATGTTGGTTACAAAAGCCTCCCAGAGGCATGAAATGGAATATTGCTTGGATAGCAGATCCATTACGTGGAAAGTTCGAATCAAAAACTCACTGTGTGAGCTTCAAAATAGGTGGAAAAGTGTCCTAGTGGCACGAAATGGAATATTGCTTGGATAGCAAATCCATTATGTGGCAAGTCCGAGTCGAAAGCTCACTGTGTGGATGTCATCTGCACATTGCATTCTTCTGGTTTCCGGAAGAACAGCCTATGGTGAACGTAAGGCCCAATATACGGAAGTGAGGCTAAGCAGCCATGTGCAGGACGTGACGATTCCTTGGGTGAGCCCAGTACCAGAGCGCTGTGTGTTGGCTCTGCAAGTATGAAAGCCTCCTTGGATGGCGGGGAATGCCTATGGTCTGCCCCTGCCTTCCCTTGAGGGCTGACCAGGATGTCTTTGGCTGTTCTATATGGGCCAGCTAGGATGGGAGATAACACCACAACAGTGAGAGTCTAACGTCCTAAGAAACCCCCGGGAAGGTTAACCCGGTCAACAAATGCCCCAGAAGTCGGATGTGTCGGCCTAACGGCGCAAGAACGCAGCTCTGCTGTAAACAGGCACAACGCAATCACATCCGGAAAAAAACTCCGGATGAACGCAGAAGAAGAAGAAGAAGAAGAAGAAGAAGAAGAAGAAGAAGAAGAAGAAGAAGAAGAAGAAGAAGAAGAAGAAGAAGAAGAAGAAGAAGAAGAAGAAGAAGAAGAAGAAGAAGAAGAAGAAGAAGAAGAAGAACAGCGCCTTTGAATATAAATGTTATAGACGAGTTCTAAAAATATCTTGGGTAAAGAAAAGCACAAATGCATCCATACTTCAAGAGCTGAATATTGAAGAAGGTTGGTTATTAAACACGATAAAACAAAGAAAACTGAAATATTTTGGTCACTTTGAAACGTTACGAAAGTTTGAAGAGAACAATAGTGGAGGGGTATATGTATGGGAAGAGAGGAAGAGGAAGGCCAAAGAGAAGATGGGTGCAGGATGTTGCGGATGATCTCCAGATGGGTGTATCGGATGTGGGACATCTTATGATCGAGAGGTTTCCGGAAGGTTGTTATGGGAGCGAGGTTCTGCAAAGGACGTGCTACTACTACTACTGAATGAATGAACCCGAGGTGTGGAGACACATTTTAATCTTATTTAGTCTACTACTCGAGGTATGGAGTCACTATAATATTAGTCTACTACCCTGCATGTAGAGGCACATTGAGCCTTGTTTATCTTTCCTCTTTTACCCCGGTACATAACACTAGCGTGTGGTGTGTGTCTCTTTCATTGTGAACACATTGAACAACACACGCACTAGCTTAATGCATCTGGCTACGGTATCTGATACCTCTCACATGTGATCAATCCCCGTCCTCTGACAGTGGTAGGCGGGTAAGCTATTGCTCCACCCAGGAGAGGCCCTATAGAAGTCGGCAGTGACAACAACGGGCAGGTGAATATCTGCAGGCGTGTGTGTGAACACAATATCTGGGAGACCCGACTAGAAAGTAGCGGTGAAATGACGGCGCTGGCTGCATGAGGCGGGAGATTAATGTGCCCACATTCCAGCACTCAATCCCTGGTGTTGTGTGCCAGTTGTCGATGAACTTCTCTTTCTGTCGGCCTTGAGTCAGTTTTCTGGTATTCAGATTGGAAATTCACCGAAAAATTTCGGTCAAGAAACGAAGACGATGGCGAAGCAATTGCCGGGCCGGGTGTTAGTGGCCAGACCGCGGGCCTCCAGTAGTGCTTGCATGTCACAGTGCTGGTTGAGCCTGGCATGCGTGCCTGTCTTACACGAATTGATACGAATACGATTTGATACGAAATCTGTCCGTATTCCATAGTTGTGGACTCATGTGTATGATAGACATGACTAATGAAGACACTTTTTTGTTGTTGGAGTGTCCATTTGGTCATGCGTCGAAGTACACTTGTTCCTGCAGCTAGGCGAAGCCTCCAATTGGAGGTGACAGGTTCGAATCCCGGTCGGTAACTATAGCTTTCAAATTTGATGTTTTCTAGTGAGTCCTCTAGTCTCTACTAGTACTTTCGTCTTCTCTTTCTGTGAGCGCCAAATAATACTAGTAGTATTATATTACTACTACTACAATGTATGTGTGTTTATTTAGTGAATCTATCTCAGCGGCCTCAACGGGTTCCCCAATTATTTCCTGTGTTTGTGCTAGCAGATCTGCTGCATTGAATTAATGTGCTGCTGTTATTTTATTCCTTTCATTGTCTTCCTGTTTCTTCTAGTTAATATATTTGTTTCGTGAACCTTTTCCTCACTCTTACATTTATTGTATGACTAGGCGCTCTCCTGACTTTATTTTGTGAGAGTTTCTGTAATTTTATCACTAATTTAATTTTGTGTACAAAGAAAATCACACACACAATTCCTCCCCCACCCCCACCTCCTCACCAGCCAGAAAGAGCTACCCGATGGTCCAACCCTTTGCAGATCCACTAACTGCAAGTCTAGCCCCAACTAACCATCACACCCACAAGATACACAAGTCAAGAAGTGGCGGCCGACCCTGTTCTCCCGCCATGTATGTATTCAGCCAGCAGTCAGTTATTTATACACAAACCCACATTATTCACCAGCAAATATTTCCGCAGGTTTGTGGATCACGGACTGATAAACACTTGCTGCATACCCTTAGACCAATATAATCATAATTCTATGCTTGCTTCATTGGCAGGGCCGCCATTATCAATACTTTTCCACTTGCTATCCTGCCTTATCCACACACCTGACTGATTGTGTCTACAGCTTGTCTCATCCAAGACCTGCCCATCCCACGCACCTGACTGATTGTGTCTACAGCGTGTGTCAGCCAAGGACCTAACTTGTCCACACACCTGAATTGATTGTGTCTATAGTTTGTGTCATCCAAGACCTGCCCATCCCATGCACCTGACTGATTGTGTCTACAGCTTGTGTCAGCCAAGGACCTAACTTGTCCACACACCTGAACTGATTGTCTACAGCTTGTGTCATCCAAGACCTAACTTGTCCACACACCTGAACTGATTGTGTCTACAGCTTGTGTCAGCCACGGACCTAACTTGTCCACACACCTGAACTGATTGTGTCTACAGCTTGTGTCAGCTAAGGACCTAACTTGTCCACACACCTGAACTGATTGTGTCTACAGCGTGTGTCAGCTAAGGACCTAACTTGTCCACACACCTGAACTGATTGTGTCTACAGTTTGTGTCATCCAAGACCTGCCCATCCCACACACCTGACTGATTGTCTATAGATTGTGCCATTCTAGACCTAACTTGTCCACACACCTGACTGATTGTGTCTACAGCTTGTGTCATCCAAGACCTAACTTGTCCACACACCTGACTGATTGTGTCTACAGTGTGTGTCATTCAAGACCTAACTTGTCCACACACCTGACTGATTGTGTCTACAGCTTGTGCCACCCTATACCTAACTTGTCCACACACCTGAACTGATTGTGTCTACAGCTTGTGTCAGTCAAGACCTGTAGTATGAGTGGCTGCCACTTGTGGAGACCTGAATCTTGCGCACCTGATGTGGAACTGTTGTCCTGTGACGTAGGAGTGTGTCTGGAAAGGAGATAGCTGATTTGCTGGTTTCAAGAGCACCCATCATGGAGACGGACAGATGGCATCTACTGCAGGAAATAAATGACAGCTCCGTGCCAGCAGGAACGTCACTTGCAACAACTGATCGCTATATGGCTCTTGCAGTGTGCAATCCAGTATGGAACTGTTGGATTGGGGAATTCAATATGAAGCTGTTGGAGTGGGGAATTCAAAATGGAGCTGTTGGAGAGGGGAATTCAATATGGAGTTCTTGGAGTGTGCAGTCTAATATGGAACTATTGGAGTGGGGAATCCAGTATAGAGCTTTTGGCGTGGGGAATTCAATATGGAGCTGTTGAGGAGGGGAATTCAATATGGAGTTCTTGGAGTGTGCAATCCAATATGGAACTATTGGAGTGGGGAATCCAATATGGAACTATTGGAGCGGGGAATCCAATATGGAACTGTTGGAGTGGGGAATCTGATATGGAACTATTGGAGTGGGGAATCCAATATGGAAATGTTGGCATGGGGAATTCAATATGGAGCTGTTTGAGTGGGGAATCCAATATGGAGCTGTTAGAGTGAGGAATCCAATATGGAGCTAGTTGACATGAGCGTGGGTGAGGACTGTGACCACAAAAACTGAACCAGCTGACTGCAAGCACAACACACACAACACACATCACACCTGTTAACTGGGGCATGAAACTGAGCACTGATGAGCTGATGCCAATGTACAGTGCTGTCCATTCACCAGCCTAGTCCTTGACCTGTCCCCCTACGGACCACAATTACATGACGTCCATTCACCAGCCTAGTCTGTGACCTATCTCCATACGGACCACAATGACATGACGTCGATTCACCAGCCTAGTCTGTGACCTATCCCCATACGGACCACAATGACATGACGTCGATTCACCAGCATAATCCATTACCTACCCCCATACAGATCACAATGACATGACATGTACATTGATCACTGAGTGGATCCAGAGTCCAATGATGTGTTCAGTTCAGAACCACGTGTGTTGGCTGGAGTGCATGACATGTGCCCTCACAATGTTCAGAAAATATACATACAGTAACAACATGCACATCATATCACAGGGACAATATACACTTGCATGATCCTACAAAGAACACACACAGGCAGTCATGAAAGAAGAAACGCACAGAATGTATAAATGCCGGATGTAATGGTAGATATCTTATATGACAACCAGCTTGACACAACTGATCAAGATAACAGTCAACTGTATCAAATATATATGTGAACAGTGATATCTTTACATGATACATACATAGTCACCAGAAAATATAGCCAACAATAGAGCAGAGCAGCTGTCAGGGTGTGCATACACAACATGTCCAGTCTGGCTGCGTCCAGCACACCACATGTCCAGTCTAGCCGCGTCCAGCACAATCTGTGGTCAAGGGAAGCTGTCTTCTACACTTTATTTACAAACATATACATACATGGTTATGGGTTTTGCTGCAACAAGTATGAACAAACTTTGTGCAAACAAGAATGTATTCAGTGATGTATGAATGACAAGTAATAACATCAAGACCTGCCCATTGTACAAATATATACATACATGGTTATGGGTTTTGCTGCAATAAGTATGTACAAACTTTGTGCAAACAAGAAACATATGTATTCAGTGATGTATGAATGACAAGTATAGCATCAACAAGATGACATTCACTGCTGCCTACTGTAGGCATGACAATGTTGTCATTTGTTAAAGCTGTCTATGCAATGCACACCGCATTAATATAAAATACACAAACACAACTATACAGGCAGGATATATATATATATATATATATATATATATATATATATATATATATATATATATATATATATATATATATAATATATATATATATAGAGAGAGAGAGAGAGAGAGAGACAGACAGACAGACAGACAGACAGACAGACAGACAGACAGACAGACAGACAAACAGACAGACAGACAGACAGACAGACAGACAGAGAATAAAAAGAGGGAGAGAAAGACATGGTCATGTAAAGATTATATTTAGAATATTATGCGTTGTGTGTCTCCAGTCCAGCAGATGACAGCTGGCCCCAAACACCAACACTATATACAAACACAGCACATAAATGCCATCCTCCCATGTGTCTGCAACATGGATATACGATATTTACAAACATTCATCAAATGCCCATGGCGCCCCCTACCCCTCCTTGCCCCATTCCATGACTGGATGTTGTGTGTGTGTGAAGCGCTAGGACCCTCCCATGCAAGGAGGGATGGGTGGCTAATCTTTGGTTAATGTATGATACACACTAGCACACACAAACATACACATATAAGCAAGACAGGAGAGAGAAATACACGTAGCAAGGCACAGATGGAAGGACAAGAGAAGGAGGGCAACCCATGGACGTGAGAACCACTCTGATGTTCTGGTATGTTCTGTGTCGTCTGTCTCCAGCCCAGCAGGTGATACATGTGACAACTAGCCCTGGCTACATGGACTGTCAGTTCTATATACACAATCACATGCATCAGATACATGCAACAATCACAGTTAGGTGATATTACTACCCACAATCACATGTAGGCGACATTACTACCCACAATCACATGTAGGTGATATTACCCACAATCTAAATGTCTGATACAAGAATACACAGTATTTGCAAGCATCAACCCCCCCCCCCACACACACACACACAAACACACACACCACCACCACCAGCTGGTGAAGTGACACAGGATGCAACAAGGAGTGAGAAACACAAGACAACTGAGATGACGTGCAGACAATCTCACTGATGTAGTCAACGTTCTCACGTGCAGCCCACAACTATCAGGTCGGAGACTGAACTGGCAGAGTCTCTTACTTGAAGTCTACTGTGTTTCATGAAGTGAGCACTTGAATGAACTGCCTTGCTACAAATTTATAATACTGTGTGATGTGGATGTTCAACAATGAATACATATTGCATAGATCAACACACCCTCACTGAAATATGATATTTGGTCCTCATCACTGACACATGATGTTTGCTTCTATCAATGTTATCAACACATGTGCAGTGTCTGTGACTGTCAGTCAACACCTACATGATGCACCCCTCGGTCACATCAAGCCACCTACCACCCAGGACTAGCTCACCCTGACAGAGTTACCATGCACAGGTTATCTATCTTGTTCCAGGTGGTGGGGTAGCTTAAAGTGTGGGTACCCACCTGTAACTAGACCAGCATTGGGTCGGACAGAAAGCAGGCCAGTTGTACACAAACCACAGCAGGGATGTCACACTAGTCTCCTGACCCCAGGACAGTCAAATAGATAAGAACAAACATTGAGAGCCACATGACAAACCCTGCATCCATAGGACATTGTCAACCCTGCATCCATAGGACATTGTAAACCCTGCAGCCGTAAGACATTGTAAACCCTGCAGCAGCAGGACATGATACACCCTGCAGCCGTAGGACATTGTAAAACCTGCAGCAGCAGGACATTGTAAACCCTGCAGCAGAAGGACATGGTAAATGCTGTGGCAGTAGGACATTGTAAACCCTGCAGCAGTAGGACATTGTAAACCCTGCAGCAGTAGGACAAGATAAACCTTGTGACAGTAGGACATGACAAACTCTGTGGCAGTAGGACATAATAGTTGCATAAATGCCTGTCCTGGCAGGACTGCACACTTTGAAAACCTACACACAACACAGCATTCACACCATGCGTTAGTTAGTTAGTTAGTCGCAGTTCCAACTTCACAGCAACGGGTCGACCCCATTATGCTCCGTTCCTGTGCCAGTGAATATCACACAAAACACTCCCCACTGCCCAATGTGAAAAGTGGAAAAGACAGGAGTCTCGACAAACAACAGCACGCACAGATACACTGTGCATAATGCCGCCGCCAGAATGTCAACACAATAGTCCCCCACAAAACACCCAGTTCATTTCTGATGGAATCGGCAGTCAGTTTCCCATCTGGATGTTTCCTAGATGTTCACACAGTCCACGAAAATACAGTTCATCGTCGATGGTAGTGGCAGTCAACCAGAAGCCCAGCAGCCACGCATTTCTGCATAAGGCAAAAAACTGGTCAACTCTGGGACATAGCCATCTGCCATCGCTCCGAACATGCAGTCACGTTCCAAAAAACCTCGGGCAGATTCAAAAGCATTTCACACGAAACTCACAGCTCAATGTCGCGCCACGCACTCACTCAGTAGCAGGGCGACGGAACCATCAAGCCTCCTTAGTCGCCTCTTACGACATGCGTGGTAGGCTGCAGTGTTGCTATTCTTTGCTTCCCTTATGGGCCCCGGCACTCTGGTATACACATATTGGAACCCCCACTAGTGCTAAGTAGTTTGTGCGCTGTGATAAACTCCTCATTGTATGATGCATGGGAGAGGACTTTCTCTATGTACAATGAACGTGATAGTTTACACATTCTCAATTCTGTGTCTGCCCCACACAGGAGGCAAGGAACTGGCATCATCAACTCTTTCCAATGTGAGTGAGGTAGTAAAGACAAGCTAAGAGTATAATACAGTTTCTCTATATGAAATGATGACATATCAAGATGATGTGTAATGCAATAAATGTGTGACACTGCAAGAAATCAGCCAGCCAACCAGTCACTGACGCCTGTGACACGTGGAGCTGGAGTGCCCTGCACACAGACGAAGCTGTGCACAATCACATGGCTGACCGGGTCACCCCTGATGTTTACAGACATTATGCACACAGGAAGAGAAGTGAGCACACTGAGAAATCCAGAATTGTCTTCAAGATGTCTTTTGAGCAATCGTCTCCAACTGGCCATTCCCATCACTACCATTCCAGTTTTTTCACAGGATACTGTCCACTCAAACAGGCTGTGCAGTGACCAATCTCCTGCCCCTCTTTGATGCCTTCACTGACTGCGGTCTGGAGTCCTTCCAGAGACAAGTACTTCACACTGTCTGCACCTGTTGAAGCAGAAATGTCAAGTTAAACAGTAGATATACAATACTGGAGACATGGCAAGCATAAATGCAACAGAGAAATCAATAATAAAATATATAAATAATAGAAGACAATCATGGAGACATCAGAGGTATGAATGCAACAGACATAAAAAAAGGATTGACAAGATTTACATGGCCCACACAGAATAGGACACAAGACAAAGGGGTTATCAGAGGAAATACTATACCAGGGTAGTTGTTAAAGAAAAGACCACCTTCCAGTCAGAGGAAATAGCTGAAGATGTGTGAGTGAAGGAAGCTAGTGAGAGCGACTTGTGGACATACCTAGCTCTTCAGCCATCTGTTCTACAGGCACCCTCCAGTCAGAGGAAATACTATATCAGGGTAGTTGTCAAAGGAAAGCCCATGCTCCAGTCAGAGGAAATAGCTGAAGATGTGTCAGTGTGAGACGTGTGAGTAAAGGAAACTAGTGAGAGAGACTTGTGGACATATCAAGCTCTTCGGCCATCTGTTTTACAGGCACTCTCCAGTCAGAGGAAATAAATGAAGATGTGTAAGTGTGAGATGTGTGATGAAGGAAGCTAGAGAGAGAGACTTGTGGACATACCTAGCTCTTCAGCCATCTGTTCTTCTTCTTCTTCTTCGTTCATCCGGAGTTTTTTTTTCGGATGTGATTGCGTTGTGCCTGTTTACAGCAGAGCTGCGTTCTTGCGCCGTTAGGCCGACACATCCGACTTCTGCGGGCATTTGTTGACCGGGTTAACCTTCTCGGAGCCATCTGTTCTACAGGCACCCTCCAGTCAGAGGAAATACTATATCAGGGTAGTTGTCAAAGGAAAGCCCATGCTCCAGTCAGAGGAAATAAATGAAGATGTGTAAGTGTGAGATGTGTGATGAAGGAAGCTAGAGAGAGAGACTTGTGGACATACCTAGCTCTTCAGCCATCTGTTCTACAGGCACTAAGTTGGCAATGAGCTCCTCGCTGGTGGGAATGTTGATCCCCATGTAGCAGGGGTACTTCAGCGGGGGTGAGGCTACTCTGACATGGACCTGTGTGTACAGACATAACAGCAATATAATATCAAGACATGTCAGTCAATACTTCACTGGTTGAGGGTATGTGTGTGTGCTGGTAGAGAGGACATTGTTGAGATGGAGGACATGAAGGAATGCATCCACTAACAGAAGCAACAAACAGCATTTCTGGATATGTTTCAGCACAAAGCACAGAATAAATCTATGGATGTGTTGGCAGTGAAACATTTTAGAACACTCTCTTGTGGGCAACATCAAGCTTCTTCTCCTTCTGTGTCCCTCTGTCCAGCAGCATCTGTCACGCCCAGTTCTTCACCTCAGAAGTCAGTGTGTTTGACTCCATCTTGTATGAGTGTAAGGCTTTGTCTCCCCCAACATGAAGCCGGTGGAAGTTGCCCACTAGGGCACACTTGGCCTGCTGCATATCACTTGTTGACAATCTGAGCGCTGGCAAGCACAGTTGGAAGATAATACAATGCTAAGATTTCCCACATTTGAGGCTCCTAGAAAGGTGGGTGACAGGAAGAATATGTGTGTTTTGTTTTTTTAATGCTGCTGTTGATGTACTAGGCAAATTTTACGTTCAGTAGTTTGCCATTGCTTTCTGAACGACCGGCTCCCATAACAACATGTATAATATATACATATAATATACATGTATATACACGTAATATATACACTATAATATAACACATCGCGTCACGGTCTGCTACACAAATCGGTCGTGGCGGCGTTTCGAACGCCTGATAAGCGGCTTACAAACCGCATTCGCAAGCCTTTGGCCACGGAGACCGGAGGAAGAATATACAGTTCTAAGATTTCCCATAGTTGAGGCTCCTAGGAAGGTGGGTGACAGGAAGACTATACTATGCTAAGATTTTCCATATTTGAGGCTCCTAGGAAGGTGGGTGACAGGAAGAACATACAATGCTAATATTCCCCATATTTGAGTCTCCTAGGAAGATGGGTGACAGGAAGAATATACAATATTAAGATTTCCCATATCTGAAGCTCCTAGGAAGGTGGGTGACAGGAAGAATATGTGTGTGTTTTTTTTTTTTATGTTGCATATCCCTTGCAGGACGTTGTAGTCAACACCAGCATTTTTCAGCTATTTTTGATGTACTAGGCAAATTTTACGTTCAGTAGTTTGCCATTGCTTTCTGAACGACCGGCTCCCCTAACAACACGTTATAACACAACGCGTCACTGGTCTGCTGCACAAATCGGCCACGGCGGCATTTCGAATACCTGATAAGCGGCTTACGACTCGCAAGCCTTTGGCCACGGAGACCGGAGGAAGAATATACAATGCTAAGATTTCCCATATTTGAGGCTCCTAGGAAGGTAGGTGACAGGAAGAATATACAATGCTCAGATTGCCCATATTTGAGGCTCCTAGGACGGTGGGTGACAGGAAGAATATGTGTGTGTTTTCTTTTATGTTGCATATCCCTTGCAGGATGTTGCAGTCAACACCAGCATTTTTCAGCTGCTGTTGATGTACTAGGCAAATTTTACGTTCAGTAGTTAGCCATTGCTTTCTGAACGACCAGTTCCCATAACAACACGTTATAGCACAATGCGTCACGATCTACTGCACACAGTTTTCCGCTGGTAAGGTTACGCTGAGCGCATTTGTTTACCATGAAGGGCTGACTTTAAAGAACCTGGTGTCAACATCAACTCTACCCACTACTTGCAAACTCTAGACAAGCTGCAAAAAGCCATCAAGAATAAACGACCCGGCATGCTTTCTTGCGGTGTGATTTTGTTGCACGATAATGCTCGTCCGCATGTTGCAAAGATTGTGCAGGAAGCATTAGCAAGGAAGAAGTGGGAAATTCTGCAAGATCCAGCCTATAGTCCTGATTTGTCACCATGTGATTTTCATTTGTTCGGACCTCTAAAAGAAAAGCTCTCAAGGGGAAACAATTTCACACAGATGCAGACGTAATGAACACGGTAAACACTTGGTTCAGTGAGCAGCTACAATCTTTTTTTGCGGACGGCATTCGCCGCCTACCTAAGCAATGGGATGCTTGCCTGAATGCCTGCGGTGACTTCTTCTGACCAACCCATGGTGCATAATTCATCCTTCTTCTTCTTCATTCATTAGCTTGAAATATGTCTATAACTGCAATGCTGTCTCTTGTATGAATCGAACTGTCTTTTTCAGTTCACACAGCGGTCCATAGATTATCTTCCACTGTCGTCACTCTAGGCAGAAGGTTTGCCTAGATATGTTATATTTTGGGCAGTCTTGGAGTATGTGCTCTGCTGTCTGCGAACGCCAATCCACATGTGCACATGGCTGTTTCACCAATCTTGAATTTTGTATACATGTGGTTGCGTAATCTATTGTGCCCTGTTCTGAGGCGCAGAATAATGACTTGTTCTGGTCTATCCATAATGTGGTAGTCATCTTGAGCAGGTTTTGGTGGCTTTCTGACTGATTTGATCCTTCTTTTCTTTTGGTGGTATGTAACGGGCACATCAGGCTGTTCTTCTTTGGCTCCTTCCTTAGCCAATTGATCAGCTCTGTCATTTCCGGGCACTTCACAGTGGGATGGTATGCACTGTATGGTGACTTTATGTTGACTGCTAAGTTCAGAAAGTAGTGTCCTGAGTACTGGCAATTTCCCAGTCAGAAGCGTCTCGAGTACTGATTTTCCATCTGTCAATAGCACCACAGGTTGTGTACCATTGCTGGTGCCATTTTGCGTGGCATCCTGATTTCTGTGGTGCGCCTCCTGGCTGGTTGCCTCCGTCTTCAGCACCTTTCCTTTGCTAGAGCATAATTCATTCAAAATGAATGCTTTGTTTAATTCTACCACACCTGTTAATGTTTCTTTCATGCTTTTGTAATGAAAGTCCCTAATACAATGCTAATATTCCCCATATTTGAGGCTCCTAGGAAGATGGGTGACAGGAAGAATATACAATGCTAAGATTTCTCATATTTGAGGCCCCTAGGAAGGTGGGTGACAAGCTCATGTCATGGCTGGCTTTCTGCTTTCAACAGTCAGGCATTTATTTTACAACTCAGTTCGTCAAAGCAATGTTGACACCTGGTTTTGAACTCTGGCTAGTTAACTGACTGGGGTGCTACTTATAGATAAGATACTGATCTCAGTCAGCCACTGCTCTTCAGATAGTGAATAAGTAGTCAGTCTTCTTGGATAAGAGGGTGTAATGTGCATGTATTTACGTCAAGGCGGGAGAGGTAGAGACTAAGAATCTAATAGAATAATCAAGGTTACACGGGTCAGATAGGAGGAATGCAGATGTGGGGTCAGAGAGGGTGAGGAGAAATCCCAAGACAATAGTTGAAGCCCAACACCGTGATTGTTAGAGCACGTACGGGTCAATAGGAAATTACTAATGAGAGGCAAGAATGTGCTGGAGAAAGAATAGACAAAGGAATACCTCAGAAATGTAATGTTGGGGGAAGGTTATAATGGGGTTCAAGGAGTGAAATAGACTTTCACGGGCGGGGCCAGGGAGAGTGAATAAAGAGAGAAGTCTGAGGCTAAGTATTGGAGACTTAGCCAGGCATTCAGGGACAGTTGAGTCGGGGCTAAGTATTGGAGACTTAGCCATGCATTCAGGGACAGTTGAGTCGGGGCTAAGTATTGGAGACTTAGCCAGGCATTCAGGGACAGTTGAGTTGGGGCTAAGTATTGGAGACTTAGCCAGGCATTCAGGGACAGTTGGGTCTGAGGCTAAGTATTGGAGACTTAGCCAGGCATTCAGGGACAGTTGAGTCTGAGGCTAAGTGAGGGAGAGTTAGCCAGACAGTGGAGTTCTGAAAACCTCGCCAGGAGAATTAAGTTCGGGACCAGTGAGGGGAGCTGGGACCGGAGAGAAGATACTCAGAGGAGTGGGTTAGATTCACGGACAGAGAAGAGTATGTAACAGGGTATTGTGCAAGGCCAGTAGACGGCAATAGTTCATTTGCATGAGAATACGGCATCGAATTATATTCTGAAAGGTTCTGGAAATGTTCATGTGCAGTATATGTATTCATCCATTATAACATTTTATTGTGCGCAGGCCGGCATTCTATATTGACTCTTAGTTGTTCAGCAGTCGCCCAGCACAATATTCACACTGACATACACTAGACACAACCACAGCCAATTTCTGTCAATAACCTTGTGACATGGGGGTTTATAACAAGGGAGTCTTGTGCACACATTAAATATGCCCACATTTGGCAACTGTAAGCAGAGGGCTATGTTTGGCCACAGCCCTGGCATCATGTATAATATGAGCAATGCTACGCACAGCAGAATATATATAGCATCTACAACTCGTCCATGGATGTGGAAACAAGGGAAAACCACCACACAAATGTCCCAAGAATCAGTTTTGTGGCATGTTCAACAACTTCATTCAAGTATTCGGATGGAATAAGCTGACATGGCTGCTAATTATGACAATAAGAGAAGATATTCACCTCTTTAGCACCGCAAGTCTTCAGGAGGGTGACTATGGCAGCCATTGTGTTGCCTCGAACAATGGAGTCATCGATCAACGCAATCCTCTTGCCGTTAAAGTTGTCCACCAGTGGTCCAAATTTTTTGGCCACACCAAGTTTCCTCAAGCGAGCACATGGTTGAATGAATGTACGACCCACGTACCTATTTTTGCATAGAACCTCCAGGTAGGGAATGCCCAGCTGAAAGGTACAAATGTCAATATGAAGATAATGTCAAGTAAATGGCATATGACATCTTCACTGTAACATGCTACATCAGAGGGTTTACAATGGTCTGTGTCTTGTTTCTGTACACAAGTTATAAGTTTGTAGAATGACAATCACATCTATTCATTTGAGTGATAATGTGGTCAACTTACTGTAACAAAGTTTGGTGGATGCTATCAGTGACAAGTCAACTTATTGTGACAGTGATGTTGGATGTTATCAGTGACAAGTCAACTTGGGAGTCTCTGAAGTGAAGTGGTCAAGCCGTTTGACTCTGGCTCCGAAGGTTGTGGGTTCGATTCCAGGCCACGTCGTATTGTTCATGGGTGTATTTTCTCTTAAACTCCTGAGGGTCATCGCTGGAGCTATGGAGTTTGTGATTTGTGCAACGCTTTCTGCACTGCGGAAAGAGACTGAGCCATATGGGATAAAAACTAGGTGCAACAAAGTCGACCCTGTCGATTTGTAAGCGACTTTTAAGCGACAAGTCAACTTACTGTGACAATGTTTGTTGGATTATATCAGTGATAAGTTAACTTACTGTGACAATGATGTTGGACACTACCAGTTACAAGTTAACTTACCATGACAGTGATATTGGATGCTATCAGTGACAAGACAACTTACTGTGACAGTGATGTTGGATGCTATCAGTGACAATTCAACTTACTGTGACAGTGATGTTGGATTCTATCAGTGACAAGACAAATTACTGTGACAATATTTGTTGGATTACATCAGTGACAGGTCAACTTACTGTGACAATGTTTGGTGGACTCTATCTGTGACAATTCAACATACTGTGACAATGTTTGTTGGATTATATCAGTGATAAGTCAACTTACTGTGACAATGATGTTGGACACTACCAGTCACAAGTCAACTTACCATCACAGTTATGTTGGATGCTATCAGTGACAAGTCAACTTACTGTGACAGACTTACTGTGACAATTTTTGTTGGACTCTATCAGTGACAAGTCAACTTACTGTGACAGTTATGTTGGACACTATCAGTGACAAGTCAACATACCATGACAGTGATGTTGGATGCTATCAGTGACAAGACAACTTACTGTGACAATGTTTGATGGATGCTATCAGTGACAAGTCAACTTACTGTGACAGTGATGTTTGCCGCTATCAGTGACAAGACAATGCACTGTGACAATGTTTGGTGGACGCTATCAGCGACAAGTCAACTTACTGTGACAGTGATGTTCGACGTTATCAGTGACAAGACAACTTATTGTGACAATGTTTGTTGGACGCTATCAGTGACAAGACAACTTATTGTGACAATGTTTGTTGGACGCTATCAGTGACAAGACAACTTATTGTGACAATGTTGGACGCTATCAGTGACAAGTCAACTTACTGCGCAGGCATACTCCATGGCTGCAGGAGTGGCAGATTCTGGAACGGTGCTGACCAGGTCAACATCAACTGGCCACTCCTTGGCTAACTGATGGCCACAACGTCTGCGCACACTGGACACCATTTGACCTGAACAGAAAATGGCAGATTCAAATGCCATGAAATTCTCTCCATTTGCCTGTAATCTGAACATTTCTCTATAACAATGGTTTATTCTCTAATGACCAAATCAATTATGAAAACACGATGAAATCATCTGCAGCACAGTCTATAGACAACTGTAAATGTGATGGGAAGACATGTGCTGATTTCTGTGTGGTCCCTCTGTCAGACAATGTTCATTACACCTCGTCGTACACCTCCTTCACTGACGAGATGTATGTGCCCCCTTCAGCGAGCACCTGTCGTCAGGTTGACTTCCTCTAGACACATTCAAGCCCATGTAACAGCCTATATCCAACCACAGCTAGGGTGTTGCCAATAACAATGTTGCCAGTACTGCAGAATTATGGCCCCCCTCTTTGTAGTTTCCCAATAACAATGTTGCCAGCACAGCAGAATTATGACCCCCTCTTTGTAGTTTCCCAATAACAATGTTGCCAGCACAGCAGAATTATGGCCCCCCTCTTTGTAGTTTCCCAATAACAATGTTGCCAGCACAGCAGAATTATGGCCCCCCTCTTTGTAGTTTCCCAATAACAATGTTGCCAGCACAGCAGAATTATGGCCCCCTCTTTGTAGTTTCCCAATAACAATGTTGCCAGTACGCAGAATTATGGCCCCCCTCTTTGTAGTTTCCCAATAACAATGTTGCCAGCACAGCAGAATTATGGCCCCCCTCTTTGTAGTTTCCCAATAACAATGTTGCCAGCACAGCAGAATTATGGCCCCCCTCTTTGTAGTTTCCCAATAACAATGTTGCCAGCACAGCAGAATTATGGCCCCCCTCTTTGTAGTTTCCCAATAACAATGTTGCCAGCACAGCAGAATTATGGCCCCCCTCTTTGTAGTTTCCCAATAACAATGTTGCCAGCACAGCAGAATTATGGCCCCCCTCTTTGTAGTTTCCCAATAACAATGTTGCCAGCACAGCAGAATTATGGCCCCCCTCTTGTAGTTTCCCAATAACAATGTTGCTGTACAGCAGAATTATGGCCCCCCTCTTTGTAGTTTCCCAATAACAATGTTGCCAGCACAGCAGAATTATGGCCCCCCCTCTTTGTAGTTTCCAATAACAATGTTGCCAGCTACAGCAGAATTATGGCCCCCTCTTTGTAGTTTCCCAATAACAATGTTGCCAGCACAGCAGAATTATGGCCCCCCTCTTTGTAGTTTCCCAATAACAATGTTGCCAGCACAGCATAATTATGGCCCCCCCTCTTTGTAGTTTCCCAATAACAATGTTGCCAGCACAGCATAATTATGGCCCCCCTCTTTGTAGTTTCCCAATAACAATGTTGCCAGTACAGCAGAATTATGGCCCCCCTCTTTGTAGTTTCCCAATAACAATGTTGCCAGCACAGCAGAATTATGGCCCCCCTCTTTGTAGTTTCCCAATAACAATGTTGCCAGCACAGCAGAATTATGGCCCCCCTCTTTGTAGTTTCCCAATAACAATGTTGTCTGTACAGCAGAATTATGGCCCCTGTCTGTGTAGTTTCCAACCATCATGGGTTTAACACATGCAACTTGAACATTATCTATACTCATTATCAGACAGTCTGGATGCAGAGATACGCAACATGAGACAGAGACACAGACAGACAGAGTTGGCAGGTTGGTAAAGACATACAACTACAACAACAACAACAACAAGAAGATGATTACCTTCAAACATTGTGTCTGGTCGGGCAAAATAAATGTACTCAAAGATGCAGAATGCGGGAGGTTGAGCTTCTGGTCTGGGCACGATGCATCGTGAGAAGATGCCAGTCCTGGTGATTTCCAAAATTTCTCCTGTGAACACAATGAACAGGCACATATAGACAGATGTACAGGTCACAGGTCAGGCAGCTGCTGACTGTGTGTTGTCTACATCACAGACTCTAGCAGAGACATTCTAGCACAGTGTGTGATGTGACCACTTAACTGTCTGTGGTTTCTACATCTAGCAGAGACATTCTAGCACAGTGTGTGATGTGACCACTTAACTGTCTGTGGTTTCTACATCTAGCAGAGACATTCTAGCACAGTGTGTGATGTGATCACTTAACTGTCTGTGTTGTCTACATTACAGACTCTAGCAGAGACATTCTAGTACAGTGTGTGTTGTGACCACTTAACTGTCTGTGGTTTCTACATCTAGCAGAGACATTCTAGCACAGTGTGTGATGTGACCACTTAACTGTCTGTGTTGTCCACATCTAGCAGAGACATTCTAGCACAGTGTGTGATGTGACCACTTAACTGTCTGTGGTTTCTACATCTAGCAGAGACATTCTAGCACAGTGTGTGATGTGACCACTTAACTGTCTGTGGTTTCTACATCTAGCAGAGACATTCTAGCACAGTGTGTGATGTGACCACTTAACTGTCTGTGGTTTCTACATCTAGCAGAGACATTCTAGCACAGTGTGTGATGTGACCACTTAACTGTCTGTGGTTTCTACATCTAGCAGAGACATTCTAGCACAGTGTGTGATGTGACCACTTAACTGTCTGTGGTTTCTACATCTAGCAGAGACATTCTAGCACAGTGTGTGATGTGACCACTTAACTGTCTGTGGTTTCTACATCTAGCAGAGACATTCTAGCACAGTGTGTGATGTGACCACTTAACTGTCTGTGGTTTCTACATCTAGCAGAGACATTCTAGCACAGTGTGTGATGTGACTACCTAACTGTGTTGTCTACACTAAAGTCTCTGGCAGAGACATTCTAGCACAGCGTGTGATGTGACCACATAACTGTCTGTCTTGTCTACACTAAAGTCTCTAGCAGAGACATTCTAGCACAGTGTGTGATGTGACCACTTAACCATTCAGTGGGCCAACATTTGGCACTGACTGAACACATGCAGATATGATTGAGAAAGGAACCCACAACAAGTAGAGAGAGAAAGAGTGGACACACAGATGGATGCAGTCAGAAACTGACAGCTGCACTGCTGGGGACAGTCTGTCAGCACACTACAGCTGGCCATACCCTGACTACCAGTAATCATCCTCCATCACTGGCCTCATCCGAGAAGAGATGCAGGACTGGTCCCAACCATATGTGCTGTTCTGTAGACAGACACAGTATAGCCAACATCTGTGTCAGCACACATGAGACAGGGAGACAGAAGAAACACGTAACCTAGTGATAACATTTCAATTGTATGTGCTGATACAACTGTGAATTCTGTATGTTATATCAAATTAAGATGACATAAATGATACAATGCACAACATTTGTCACTTTGCAAACTTTCCTTTGTATCTGTGGATAGAGAGTGAGGCAGACAGACAAGAGAGACAGACAGACAGAAAGACAGTTGAGTGAGTGAGTGGGAGGGAGGGAGAGTGGGTGGTGGGTGGATGAGTGAGAGAGTGTGTGTGTTTGTGTGTGCGTGCATGCGCGTGCGTGCATATATGTGTATGTGTGTGTGTGCACGCGCATATATATATATATATGTGTGTGTGTGTGCATACTCATGCATATGTGAAAGAAAATTTTACTGTCAGAATATACTAGAAAGAAACAGCCACACAAGAATCGACAGTCAAGGCATAACAAATATGACAACATCAATCAATGGTGAGCTCAGGTAACACAAGACAACAACCTAGGCCAGTGGTCACATGCTCAGAGACAAGTACACTCTTGGCTATCAACAGATGTCACACGCCAGCAGCTCTTATCTACAGCACTTGATGCAAGGTTAGGTGAAATGTCACATTGTGGTAATTGTGACATTGCCCTGTACTGAGCTGATAGTGCAGCCACAAATGGTGTCTGCTGATAAGCAACAACATGACCAGCTACAAACTGGTGACAGCTCTGGGAAACCCCTGGTGAAACAACCAGTGACAGCAGGTGTTCAGTCTATAATACATCTCTGGTAGTCACTGCACATACTTCATATGTGGTGCCATTTGACAGCAACACATAAACACAGAGAAGACACGCATGTGAGAAGACACACAGATGAGAAGTCACACAGATGAGAAGTCACACAGATGAGAAGACACACAGATGAGAAGACACACATGTGAGAAGACACACAGATGAGAAGTCACACAGATGAGAAGTCACACAGATGAGAAGACACACAGATGAGAAGACACACATGTGAGAAGACACACAGAAAGATAGAATATCTAGTGCTGGCAGTGCAACATAACCTATATACACACAGAGACACAAGAGATGAGTACAGTGGCATACCTGGTAACACCTCCCTCACAGGTACAGCTCCCATGGCAGGGAAGGTGCATGACTCGGAGGCCACCAGCCATGCCTCACAATCATCAGGCTTCAGTGGTCTGTTTCCTGACAGAAAAACCCAACAGGTGAACATGAACATCTAAGCCCAGAACACCAGCTACATATGACAGACACATGTCTTCTGTGACATGACTGTGTTGTTTATCCTCCCACATGTCCTACACACACATAACACAATTACTACAACACTATTGTTCACACATTGCATGCAGACACCTGGAAACATGAATTCAGGGGACAGCTGGCCCAAACAAATCACAGACAGGACATCTAGAAACATCTAAGAGACAACAAGAAAGCTGTGCAGCAGTTACACCCCAACACTGCCAGTATCTGTGCTACAAGCTCTGATAGGCACAGCTGCATATAATAGTACATACCAGCACACCATACTAGGAAACTGGGTCAATTCAATATACACCTAGTTTTTGTCTCTGGCTCAAAGCCAAAGTCACAGTTTTTGTTGACTGAAGCCCCTGACCGAAATTTAATCTCTCCTTTCAGTAAAAGGTGACTGGAGAAGCCTGTCACATCTGACATATTTTGGTCATGTCAGCTGACACGACTGAGATAGTGAACTAAAGATAACATCGGACAAAATTGTCAGATATGAAATCTTTGTTACTGCTGCAATCTGTCAGCTTGAGAAGGAGATTAACAAACATACAAAACAATAGAAAACAATGTCGGTGAAACTGTAGATTGTAACTGACAAACAGGTGGTGATGTATTTGAACCAGAAGCCAACACCACAAGGCAGCTGTGCTGGTATTATAATTAGGTTCTGCTAGGATTCTAAACATGCACCAGCAATACAAACACTGACATTGGGTGGCAGAATGAAAGGCAGATGACAGAGAGGACTCCCCTTCACTGTAGCCTGTAGAGACTACTTGTATGTGTGACACAAATAGATACAGCTGTGCTACATGTGCCATACCCAAGGCTGTGCAGGATGCCTGCGAGGGCAAGCTGTGAATATGATGTTTGTCCATAGAGATGAAGACCAGACAGTTTCTACTAAGTCCATGAAGACATAATGCTGCCTGGACTGTCCTCTCATGCAGTATACCTCAGCAAACATGTCTGTCCACTAGAGATGAAGACGAGACTGTTTCTAACCAAAGACACAATGCTGCCTGAACTGTTCTCTCATGCAGTATACCTCAGCAAATATCTGTGCACATTTTCTTCCACAAGACGTTGGCCAAACATTTCATGACAAGACAGAAACTAGACAGGACACAGCAGGGAACGAGTCAATCACCCAGCCACAGACACAGATTAGGTGTGAGCAGTAGGCTCCAGGCCCGCTGCCGTGCCTGTGTAACAGTCTATTGCTTGCGTACAAGATTGCTTGTGCACAAGGCCCACTGCCCATGCCTGTCTGACAGTATTGCTTGTGTACAAGGCCTGCTGCCGTGCCTGTCTGACAGTCTATTGCTTGTGTTCAAGGCTCTCTGCCTTGCCTGACTGACAGTCTATTGCTTGTGTTCAAGGCCCCCTGCCATGCCTGGCAGATAGTATATTGCTTGTGTACAAGGCCCCCTGCCATGTCTGTTTGACAGTTATTGCTTGTGTTCAAGGCTCTCTGCAGTGCCTGTGTAACAGTCTATTGCTTGTGTACAAAGCCCACTGCCATACCTGTCTAACAGTCACAGTCTATTGCTTGCGTACAAGGCCCACTGCCATGCCTGTCTAACAGTCTCAGTCTGTTGCTTGTTGTACAAGGCCCGCTGCTGTGTCTGTCTGACAGTCTATTGCTTACGTACAAGGCCCACTGCCATGCCTGTCTAACAGTCACAGTCTATTGCTTGCGTACAAGGCCTGCTGCCATACCTGTCTGACAGTCTCAGTCTGTTGCTTGTTGTACAAGGCCCGCTGCTGTGTCTGTCTGACAGTCTATTGCTTGCGTACAAGGCCCACTGACGTGCCTGTCTAACAGTCTCAGTCTCCCCTCTGCCGTGCGTCCACCTTGACGAGGTAGAGGGGCTTGAGCGTTCCAATGACCCCAAGAGCTATGCCGGCGGTAGCACAGCTACTGGTAGGGTCACCCATGTCGGACAGGTCAAGGGAGAGGGACCAGACGAAGTGACGCACAAACCTGCTGCCTTGTAGGTAGACTGGGGACAGTCAAAGGCTAGGGAAAGCATCCCGAACAAATGCTTGTCGAAATCGGATGTACTGAGCCACAGGCTTGACAAAGAAGTGCAACGTAACTTTATCATTTCATGATGCCACAGATGAAAATAAATCGTTATGGTGCTAATCCCGTGAAGTCCCATCAGGCGGTGATAGTGCCGGGCCCCCTGCCTCGAGGGGGTCCACCCATGACTACTGGTGGTCACCTTCCCCTGTGCTGTGGAGTCAAGGCACAGAGGAGTAGGTTAAGAGTTATTGACCAAACACCCCGGACACTCAACATACTACAATGGAATGCAGAAGGAGTTTATAACAAGAAAGCCTCCCTAACACAGCGTCTTCATAAAGATAGAATAGATGTGGCATGCATTCAAGAGACACACCTCAACGCCAATCGCACATTTTCAGTCAAGGGATATCAGGCCACACGTTTCGACCGCGAAGGACACAAAGGAGGAGTTCTAATACTTACACGAAATACAATACCTTGCAGCGAAGTATCTGTGATCTCTGACAACCAAACGGAAATTATAGGTGTTGATATAATGATAAAGGACGTGAAAATAAGAATTTACAATCTGTATAGCCCGGCAGATAAGGATCTTACACTCTCAAACATGGAAATAAATGACACAAATTGCATTGTTGTCGGAGACTTTAATAGCCGTTCAGAAAGATGGGGATACCCAGATACTGACAAAAGAGGAGATGAAGTGGAGGACTGGGAAATAGACTCAAATCTCCATCTACTCAACAAAGCGGATGACACACCGAGCTTTTACTCCAGAAGATGGATTACCACTTCTACTTAAGACTTAGCTTTCTGCACAGGAGACATCCTCCACAAAATCGATCGCCATGTGCTTGACCAATTAGCAGGTAGTGACAACAGACCAATCAAGCTTGTAATAAATATGGAGTATGTTCCACAGGAGCAAAAGCCTTTGCCCCGTTGGAATTACAAACGAGCAGATTGGGACAGATTTGCCATACTAACAGACACATATTGTGAAAACATAAATACACGATATGGCAACATGAAGCAAATGGTGGAAAGTCTAAACAGAGCAATAATACAGGCGGCCACTGAGTCTATTCCAAGAGGAGCGAGGAAAAATTACAAACCATACTGGACTGAAGAACTGCAAATTTTGGAGGACAAAGTTGAAGATGCTAGGAAGACCGCAGAGAGAGAACAAACAACTGAAGCGAACATCTCTCTCAAAGCCATCTCAGCAAAATATAAAAGAACAGTAAATCAAACAACAAGAGATTGTTGGAGGAAAAAACAGAAAACCTGAATTTTGAACAGGGATGGAAACAAACTATGGAAACTAGTGAAAGCCATGAACAATGAAGGACCTAGAAACAAACAAAATAACAATTAAACAAGGAAATGCCTTGCTTACAGGAAAAAAGGCTGCAAATGCACTAATGGAACACTATGCCAGTGCAAACCACATTGATATTACAGCCGAACAAAAGAATGCAATCAAAGATAAACAGATACATCATAGATATACAGAGACAGCAGCAGAATATATGATGGCAAATCTAACAATGGAAGAAATGGAACAGGCAATGAATACCCTAAAAAAGAAGACATCACCAGGAAAGGATGGAATCACAAATGAAATGCTAATAGGACTAGGCACTAAGGCAAAAAAGAAACTACTAGCAGTCCTAAATTACAGCTGGAAGAGGGGAATAGTCCCTCAGGCATGGAAGGAAGCTATACTAATACCAGTCCCAAAGAAAGGAAAAGACCTGGAAGAACCAAATGGCTATCGACCTATCAGTCTTCTTAGCTGTGTAGGAAAATTAATGGAACGCATTATCAATGGCAGGCTAACATGGCATCTGGAAGAAAACCAACTCTTAACACCCCACCAAGCAGGATTCAGAAAGTACAGATCCACTGAAGATCAAATAACCTATATAGCTCAGGAAATAGAGGATGCCTTCCAAGAGAAAAAGCACACACTAGCGGTCTGGATAGATTTAGAAAAAGCATTTGATAAAGTATGGAAGGAAGGACTGAAAGTAAAACTACAAAAAATGCATGTCTGTGGGAAAATGTACAAATGGATCAGCCACTACCTTGAGAACAGAACTGCCAGGACAAAAGTACAAGGACAAACCAGCAAAATGATGCTGTTGGAGCAAGGTGTCCCCCAAGGAGGAGTTCTTTCACCAACATTATTCCTAGCATATATAAACGACATCACGGAAAATTTTCCAGCCAGAGTACACACATCATCCTTTGCAGATGACCTAGCCATATGGACATCTGAAGAATATATTAGTACAGCTAACAGCAAAATACAGCAAGCCCTATTAGCGCTAGAGGACTGGTCAAAATCATGGCTAGTGAAGATAAGTGAGGAGAAAACAACATGCACAGTGTTCTCCCTCTCAACTAAAACTCAGCAACCTAAGCTGGTATTGAATGGAAAAATATTGCGCCATGAAGAAAATCCAAACTATCTAGGAGTCACCTTTGATCGTCGCCTGACATGGAAGACACAGGTTGAGAAAAATCGAACAAGAGCAAGGCAAAGAATGGCAATCATGAAAAAGCTTGCTGGTACAACGTGGGGAGCAGATGAGAAAGTTCTCAAGAAGTTATATACTGGACGGGTGAGGCAGCACTGGAATATGGCATTGCAGCTTGGGCAACAGCAGCTAAGTCAAACTTTAACAAAATAAGTAGAGTCCAAAACCAAGGAATGCGAATCATAACTGGAAGCCTGAAGACAACGCCTATTAATGAATTAGAAAAGATAACTTGTTTACAACCAATGCAGGATAGAAGAGATAGCAGAGCCCAGCAACAAGCTGAAAAATTTAGAAGATTGACAGACCACCCTATGTATAAAAGGTTTAGTGGTTTTGGAAAGGGAAGACTGAAGCGTAGCAACTTTGTAGAAACTGCAAAACGAAAGATTAGGGCAGATCCCATACTTAACATATCAACAGTCAAACCCATTTACAATGCAAAGTTCCCAGCTTGGAGACAGCAGCAACTGCCTGAGATGATAGAAAACATTCCTGGTATTGAGAAAAAGAACACTCAGCATGAAACAGAAAGAAGAGAAATAACCCTAAACTACATAAAAGAACATTACCCAAGCAGCAATTGGACCCATGCATATACAGATGGATCAGCCAAAAATTCAGTAGAGAATGGAGGAGGAGGAATTCTCCTAAATTTAAAAAATGGAGTGAAAAAAACACATTCAGTGGCAACTGGAAAGTTTTCAAGTAACTTCAAAGCGGAGGTAGAGGCTCTGAAAACTGCAGCAGAAATGCTTTTGATGGAGGAAAATAAAGACACGCAAATAGCTATCTTTACAGATGCAAAGTCAGCTGTCTCAATACTGAAGAGCAAAAACAGCACAGAACTAGCTGACCTAAGAGCAGCACTCCATGGTCTATGCCAGAAATCCAAAAAAGTTGTAATACAGTGGATCCCATCACATTGCAGTATACCTGGAAATGAAGAGGCTGACAGACTGGCAAAAGAGGGCGGACGACTACCACAGCCTGACACAGACATAACCTATAATGAGGCAAAGAGGTTGATAAAAAGCACTTATAGAACCAAATGGGAATCAGAGCATCCAGGCCACCAGAAGGATGATGCATATTACAAACTCGACCGAAGAGAACAAGTAGCAATCTTTAGACTCCGCACAGGACATAACAGGCTGAAATACCACTTGTTCAATAAACTAAAGATAGGAGATACCGATGAATGTAATTGTAGAACTGGAAAAATGACAGCAAAACACTTGCTGCAGGATTGCCCAACGTATGCAGAACAGAGAAAGATATTTTGGCCCACACCTGCTTCATTTGAGGACAAGCTCTATGGAGATGTCAACAAGCTCAAGTTGACCGCAGCTTACTTTAACTACATTCAGGTTGACATTTAAAGGTGCATGAAGACCCAGAGGCATGAAATGGAATATTGCTTGGATAGCAAATCCATTATGTGGAAAGTCCAAATCGAAAGCTCGCTGTGTGGGCTTCATAAAAGGTGGAAAAGTGTCCTAGTGGCACGAAATGGAATATTGCTTGGCTAGCAAATTCATTACATGGAAAGTCCGAATCGAAAGCTCACTGTGTGGATGTCATCTGCAGACTGCATACTTCTGGTTTCCGGAAGAACAGCCTATGGTGAACGGAAGGCCCAATATACGGAAGTGAGGCTAAGCAGCCATGTGCAGGACGTGACGATTCCTTGGGTGAGCCCAGTACCAGAGCGCTATGTATCGGCTCTGCAAGTATGGAAGCCTCCTTGGATGGCGGGGAATGACATGGTCTGCCCCTGCCTTCCCTTGAGGGCTGACCAGGATCTTTGGCTGTTCTATATGGGCCAGCTGGGATGGGGGATAACACCACAACAGTGAGTCAAACGTCCTAAGAAACCCCCGGGAAGGTTAACCCGGTCAACAAATGCCCGCAGAAGTCGGATGTGTCGGCCTAACGGCACAAGAACGCAGCTCTGCTGTAAACAGGCACAACGCAATCACATCCGAAAAAAACAAACAACTCCGGATGATCGAAGAAGAAGAAGAAGAAGAAGTCTCAGTCTACTGCTTGTGTACAAGAACATTACCTGTGGCCACCTCGGTGGGCAGCAGTTTGCCAATGCACAGTGGGCGGTTGCCGTAGGTGTCCCTGACCGCCCAGATACGATCTTTATTCAGAATGAGCAGAGAATACGAGGCTACTGTTTCTTGCATCATGTGCCTGATTCTAGGGATGACAAACACAGTGAAATGAACAGTCAAGTACTGCAACACTGTGGCAAACAAGTTTTCAAGGTTAATCAAGAATGCTTAACTGAACCAAATGTGAGTGGCATCTTGCAGTCTTTGACAGACTAAAGTATGTGAGTTGGAAAGTGGCCAATATTCAATCACAATGCCTGGGCAGAGCTTCAGAGAAACATGTGGTGCCCAAACGACATGATTCCTCTCTCGGCCTAATTCTTGTGTATTCCAGAGGAATGGGTAACCAATACGTCTGGCACAAGGTAGGCTGCAGACGCTGGCGGCACAGCATCAAAACCTCCAAAATCCTTCGCCACCACGAGCAGGTGGTAAGTGATGGCCAGACCCTGACACCCAAGGGACCCGGCTTAGAGGCTAACAGCCAAGTCCCACAGGTGAGGGCCTCGTACGAACCTGGATGAACCAAATAGTCTGTATGTAAATGTACTTAAAAGCTACTGCAAAAAAAATGCATAGTGAGTATGCCCTCCAGAGTATGAAGTGTTAGATAACTCACAACTTTATGAGATGGTGTGACAGTTGGCTTTTGCTACACTTGTTATCCTTAATGACAGCAATGACATGTACATATTGTTATAGTGACATGAAATGATGCCAAGCATTACAACAATCATACTCACACACTTGCAGTCAGTGTACTCAGTCTAACAGAATCAGACACTGGCCACTGATAAACAGCAATGACAAACACTGATGAATGACACAAGCATGATTGTACAATAGTACAGTGTATAAGAACATGATACACATGTAACCACTAAGGACAAACAACCTCCACGGTACAATAATCAACATGAACAAGCACTCGGTTGTGTCCCTTTCTAGTGCTACTTCACATATGGGGGTGTTTCCTCCTCAAAGTCCTGATGATGCATTAGCAGTTGTTCACATGTGTCCCCTGACACTGAACATTTGTGCTTCCCCCTCAAAGCCCTAATGATGCAATAGCAGTTGTTGACATGTGTCCCCTGACCTATTTTCTAGTCTCCCGTGTCAAAGAGCACAACAGAGAATCATATCTCTGGTCAACCCAAGGAACCCATGTCTTACCTGGCAACCCAGTTTGCTCCGTTAGGATCCTCACCATCAGGTGTGTGTGTTAACAACTGGACGATAAGCTCGCTGTCAGAACTGCTGGACAGCCCGACTCCGTGCTTTAACAACTGTTAGATCAAAATATCAGAAGCAAGGTTCAGATACTACCTGGCTACTACAATATATACTAGATCATCTTAGATAGCAAACGCAACAATAACACTAACACAATCACAGTGTTCCTGGCTGCATACGTCACACACATGTTGACAGAAACAAGAGCACTAGAAATCTCTGGTCTCAAGCACAGACTGGCCTACTTTGTGAATGCATGCTACACCCAGACACTCCTCACACACAAGGACTCTACTTCTGCGCACCGATGTGGTCAGTGTCTGGAGTCACACCCTGTTCTGTGACTGGCACTAGCAAGTGACATGGCAAACATTGCCCAGCTCCAGCAGCAGTACAAGTTTCACATGTGCACTTTCCTGTCCAGATAAGTTTCTAATCATTCTACCAGGCCCTAACCTACAATGTGCTGCTCATCAACAGTTTATTGTCTGACTGTCTCCTCTCAACCAGACTGGGTCCAGGCAACAGAGTTTTCCAATTCTAACATCTGATTTGAGGGTATCAGCAAATGCACTACTATGAGATGTTATCAATTTGAGGGTATCAGCAAATGCACTACTATGAGATGTTATCAATTTGAGGGTATCAGCAAATGCACTACTATGAGATGTTATCAATTTGAGGGTATCAGCAAATGCACTACTATGAGATGTTATCAATTTGAGGGTATCAGCAAATGCACTACTATGAGATGTTATCAATTTGAGGGTATCAGCAAATGCACTACTATGAGATGTTATCAATTTGAGGGTATCAGCAAATGCACTACTATGAGATGTTATCAATTTGAGGGTATCAGCAAATGCACTACTATGAGATGTTATCAATTTGAGGGTATCAGCAAATGCACTACTATGAGATGTTATCAATGTGTCACATATCAAGACTGTCAACAATATATCTCATCAATGTATTATATGTCAAGTCAGGAACTATACATGTGAGTGTTATGTATTGTGCAGACCCCTATGTGTCTCACGTTATACAATATGTTATAGCTTGCAGTACACACGTTTTCATACACAATTACTAGATAAAAGAACTTAAAGACACACACACAGACTGTGTCCTGTGTGACCCCAGCAGAATACAAGCAGACAGAAATAGATGGCAGACTAGACAACCATCAACTTCAAGCAGTCCAGGATACACATGTGTAACTCCAGTATATACTTCACAGCAATTGTAGACCAACAGTCATTGTCCATAAGGGCATAGATAAAAGCCAAGAATGGTATAAAAATCCGTCCTGGAATAGGGGATTGGGTGTCTAGCCTTTTGGGACTGGGATGAAACATTGGGAGGCCCCCCATCTCTAGGGGATTGGGCATCTAGCCTTCTGGACTGGGATGAAACATTGGGATCCCCCATCTCTAGGGGACTGGGCATCTAGCCTTCTGGGGCTGGGATGAAACATGAGGAGGCCCCATCTCTAGGCAGCTGGAGATTGACCAGAGTAGGCCTAGTGGGCCACTGCCCCAACCACATGTCAACATTCAGGAAACAACCCACACCAAACATATGTAGAGCATGCATGATGTTGGTATGCACACACTGGGAGCCTTGTTGGTGTGAGGTAGTGTGTGTACTGTGCTCAGAATCTCATTGTGTCATCTATAGTATAAAGCTGGAGCACTGATAGGGTAGGCCATGTGCAATAATGTGATCCATTACAAACATACAACAATAACAGATAGATTGTATTCATCACTGCACTACAAACATACAACAATAACAGATAGACTGTATTCAACACGCCACTACAAACATACAACAATAACAGACAGACTGTATTCAACACCCCACTACAAACATACAACAATAACAGACAGACTTATTCAACACTGCACTACAAACATACAACAATAACAGATAGACTGTATTCAACACTCCACTACAAACATACAACAATAACAGATAGACTGTATTCAACACTCCACTACAAACATACAACAATAACAGATAGACTGTATTCAACACTCCACTACAAACATACAACAATAACAGATAGACTGTATTCAACACTCCACCACAAACATTCCACAATAACAGATAGACTGTATTCAACACTGCACTACAAACATACAACAATAACAGATAGACTGTATTCAACACTGCACTACAAACATACAACAATAACAGATAGACTGTATTCAACACTGCACTACAAACATACAACAATAACAGATAGACTGTATTCAACACTCCACTACAAACATACAACAATAACAGATAGACTGTATTCAACACTCCACTACAAACATACAACAATAACAGATAGACTGTATTCAACACTCCACTACAAACATACAACAATAACAGATAGACTGTATTCAACACTCCACTACAAACATACAACAATAACAGATAGACTGTATTCAACACTCCACTACAAACATACAACAATAACAGATAGACTGTATTCAACACTCCACTACAAACATACAACAATAACAGATAGACTGTATTCAACACTCCACTACAAACATACAACAATAACAGATAGACTGTATTCAACACTCCACTACAAACATACAACAATAACAGATAGACTGTATTCAACACTCCACTACAAACATACAACAATAACAGATAGACTGTATTCAACACTGCACTACAAACATACAACAATAACAGATAGACTGTATTCAACACTGCACTACAAACATACAACAATAACAGATAGACTGTATTCAACACTGCACTACAAACATACAACAATAACAGATAGACTGTATTCAACACTCCACTACAAACATACAACAATAACAGATAGACTGTATTCAACACTCCACTACAAACATACAACAATAACAGATAGACTGTATTCAACACTCCACTACAAACATACAACAATAACAGATAGACTGTATTCAACACTCCACTACAAACATACAACAATAACAGATAGACTGTATTCAACACTGCACTACAAACATACAACAATAACAGATAGACTGTATTCAACACTGCACTACAAACATACAACAATAACAGATAGACTGTATTCAACACTCCACTACAAACATACAACAATAACAGATAGACTGTATTCAACACTCCACTACAAACATACAACAATAACAGATAGACTGTATTCAACACTCCACTACAAACATACAACAATAACAGATAGACTGTATTCAACACTCCACTACAAACATACAACAATAACAGATAGACTGTATTCAACACTCCACTACAAACATACAACAATAACAGATAGACTGTATTCAACACTCCACTACAAACATACAACAATAACAGATAGACTGTATTCAACACTCCACTACAAACATACAACAATAACAGATAGACTGTATTCAACACTCCACTACAAACATACAACAATAACAGATAGACTGTATTCAACACTGCACTACAAACATACAACAATAACAGATACACTGTATTCAACACTCCACTACAAACATACACAATAACAGATAGACTGTATTCAACACTCCACTACAAACATACAACAATAACAGATAGACTGTAGCCTATTCAACACGCCACTACAAACATACAACAATAACAGACAGACTGTATTCAACACTCCACTACAAACATACAAGACTGTACAGGAAGGCCACACTTAACGTCGGGGTTACGTTCTTGGAAAACGCGACTTTAAGTGAAACTACATATAGTGAAACACTATTTGAATTGATTATGTGGTTGTTTCGGGATTTGAAATTTAAATATTGAGCACAACCCACTACTGGCAACGCCGATCGCATTCTGGTGTGAACCTAAGGCCTACCCACGTCAATATGGAAGCACTATACTCGAGTTTCGCCCTCATTTGAGCTCGTCAGTAGTGCATATCCCTGACCGGATCCGGAAACAGTCCCGGATCACGCGTGTGAAGCGGGTGTGTAACCACGCGGCACACACTGGACACACTAAATTATCACAACAGAACATCACAACGCTACCCATCGTAGGCTATGCTCAACTATTTGAATTGTCCTTACCATGGCTGGAGGTAAGCCATAGACTTTACCGATACCAACAGCGCCAGCCTCAAAACGACGTACCACAACTAACTTCACCTCAAGAGTAACACTTTTCCTGGTTCACTTACAACCAGACACATAATATCAGCAATTACTGTGCGCTTTGAACTCATAATTATGGGTGAATACACGATAAAATTCTGGAAAAACTCACTGCACAAAATGTAAAATGGCGACGTTAACACAGCATAGCAACACAGGTGACAATGTTATTGCGGAAGGTATCGACGTAAAATGAAGTTTTGTCCCAGACCGAAGCGACGTATAGCGGGGCCTTCCTGTATTCAATACATACATCATTTGGGCCCCCATTTGTGGTGACAATTCTACAAACATGCAACAACAAGAGATATATTGTATTCAACACTAAACTGAAAACATACAACAACAGATAAGACTATATTAAACATGGAACTGCAAACATACTACAACAACGTAGACTGTACTCAATACTGCATGAACTGCTGACCTTCTTTTTCAGGTGTGTGGCATTGACCAACTCGCCGTTGTGTGCCACTGCTATCAAGCCATGCAGACTCTCCACCACAAATGGCTGTATATTGATGGCATCAGAGATACCCTGCGTTGAATAGCGGACATGACCTACCACCAGAGGAGAACACATCATGTCCATGAATAAAATGATAGAGATGATCACAAGATAATATGATGATGTTAAAATGTTATACATCACACAGGATGTGTGTATGCAATTAGAAAGGTTTACATACTTCTTATTTCATGTGTGTCATTGTGTATTTCTTATGACCAACATCTCCTTGATATAATTATCAGTATCACTGTTCAATTTAAAAACACATACATGACAGGCAGCTAATTGTCCTGAAAACATGACAAACATTTACATATATAAACATACATAAGAAAATTGGGCTGCCAGCAATGAATGGACAGTTGCATAAAATCTAACTTGGAGAATTTAACGCCCAACTCAGTTACTTTAAAGAAATATCATGTGCAACCAGTGAAAGAACCGGAGACATAAATTCTAATTGGGCTGCCAGCAATGAAAGGACAGTTGCATAAATTCTAACTTCGAGAACTGAACACCCAACTCAGTTCCATCCATCATGTGCCATGCAGATAAGCATGGGTGGTCATGTTTTGCCATCTCACTCGATCACCAGAGTCATGGATCAGCTCCGTGTTTCTGTCTTGACCATGCCACGTGGCCAAGCCATCCAGGTATTTAATTCTTGGTCTTCCCATTGGTCTCTTCCCTTCGATCTTGCCAGTTGTCACCAAGTTCTCCAATTCATTTCTTCTCATAACATGCCCAAAATATTTTGACTGTCTACGTCTAATGTCTCTAATCAGTTTACGATCTTCATTTGTTTCTTGTAGGACTTGTTCATTGGTTTTTCTGTCTGTCCATGGTATTCTTTGCATTTTCCTCAGAAACCACATTTCCACAGCCATCAGATGTTTTTCAGCTTGTCTGCTCATTGTCCATGCTTCACATCCATATAAAAGTACAGGTTCTATGTAGCACTTCAACACTCTTTTTCTCAGTTTCAATTGATATCTTTTTATTGATCAGTATGTTTTTCATCTTGCAAAAGGCTACCTTCGCCATGGCAATTCTTGTTCTAATCTCTTCAAGGCATCTCCCATCAGACATTGTGACTGTTCCGAGATAGCTGTACCGATTCACTTGTTTAAGAATATGCCCATTTACTTGTATATTACATTGTGGTATTTCTTCCTTCCTAGTGACGACCATAATCTGTGTCTTCTTACAATTCAATTCTAACCCAAGTTGTTCACTGTGTGCAACAACCGCATCTACTAAATTTTGCAGGTCCTGTTCATTGTCTGCAATCAAGACTGTATCATCTGCATATCTAATGTTATTGATGTATCGTCCCCCAATGTTGATTCCTTCCATATCTTCTATATTTCTGAAAATATTTTCACTGTACAGGGAAAAAAGATCTGGAGACATTACACATCCCTGTCTCACACCTCTCTTAATAGGCTGATATTGACCTACTTCATTATCAATTCTTATGGCAGCTTGTTGTTTCCAATATATGTTTTTTACAAGTCTAAGGTCTTTTCCATCAATTTGTAGATCTTCAAGCATCCTTATCATGTCGACATGTCTCACTTTATTGAAAGCCTTTGTGTAGTCAATAAAGCAAAGGTGTAGATCTTTGTTTACTTCTATAGAACGTTCAATTACTGTTCTCAGTATGTACACAGCATTTACTGTACCCTTACCTTCTACAAACCCACATTGTTCCTCTCCTATTTCAGGTTGTATTTTCTTAACTCTTTGCATGATAATTCTTAACAAAATATTCATCATACTAATTGCTCGATATTGATCACATTTCAAGGCTCCTGATGTCTTGATTTCCTGATTTCTCAGTTACTTTAAAGAAATATCAAGTGCAACCAGTGAAATAACGAGAGACATAAATTATAACTTGGTGAATTGAACACCAACTCAGCTATTTTAAAGAAATATCAATTGCAACCAGTGAAATAATCAGAGACATAAATTCTAAATTAGTGAATTGAACACCCAACACAGTTACTTTAAAGAAATATCAAGTAAAACCAGTGAAAGAACCCGAGACATAAATTCTTTCTTGGTGAATTGAACACCCAACTCAGCTACTTTAAAGAAATATCAAGTGTAACCAATGGAATAACCAGAGAAATAAAGTCACCAGTACTCATCATCAGACGGAGACAGGGGAAGAAAGAAAAGAAAATGTTAGGCAACAGGAAACCTCATTCTGGGCACAGCAAGACTTCTAACAGTGGTCACCTCCACATGACGCCAGCACTTGGCTAGAGGGTCAAGCATACTGTAGCACAATAACTTATGCAGCCAGTAACTAATGTAAACTATCAGAAGATAATCATACACAAATGGCCAGTCACTAATGTTCAACTATCAGAAGATAATCACACGCAAACAGCCAGGAACTGACCAATGCCCAGATTGCCCTTCAAGCTGCTGATATCTTCATCGGAGAATGCTTGATTAACCAGACCCATGCCTTTTCTGGTGATAAAGTCATCATTTGGGCCCCCATTTGTGGTGACAATTCCTGCACTCTCTTGTCCCCTGAAACAGATGAAGTACACGTGGTGAGCCAGACACGAGGTGGAGTTGACAAGTGTATAACAAACTGGGTAGGCATCATTAACAGATGTGGACAGCCAGACATGAGGTGGAGTTGACAAGTGTATAACAAACTGGGTAGGCATCATTAACAGATGTGAACAGCCAGACACAAGGTGGAGTTAATAAGTGTGTAACAAACTGGGTAGGCATCATTAACAGATGTGGACAGCCAGACATGAGGTGGAGTTGACAAGTGTGTAACAAACTGGGCAGTCATAATTAACAGATGTAGCACATGTGGACAGCCAGACACAAGGTGAGTTGACAAGCATGTAACAAACTGGGTAGGCATCATTAACAGACGTAGACAGCCCAACACAAGGTGGAGTTAATAAGTGTGTAACAAACTGGGTAGACATCATTAACAGATGTGGACAGCCAGGCACGAGGTGGAGTTAATAAGTGTATAACAAACTGGGTAGGCATCATTAACAGATGTAGCACATGTGGACAGACAAACACGAGGTTGAGTTAACAAGTGTATAACAAACTGGGCAGTCACCATTAACAGATGTGGACAGCCAGACACAAAAATGGAGTTGACAAGTGTGTAACAAACTGGGCAGTCATCATTAACAGATGTGGACAGCCAGACACGAGGTGGAGTTAACAAGTGTGTAACAAACTGGGCAGTCATCATCAACAGATGTGGGCAGCCAAACACGAGGTGGAGTTAACAAGTGTGTAACAAACTGGGCAATCACCATTAACAGATGTGTCAGTCCCAAGACGTGCTAAGTCATGTGATCATGTAACTCTATTGCTGCCCGTCCCCAGCAACCTCTCCATCTCAGCAGAAGTGTGAACCTTGACAACCCTGGATACTTGTATCATGTTCCTGCTTCCCAATGTTCTCTTCTCCCGGACTGTGTCTTCTAGTATGTTCAATAGCAGATCTCGGCATCTCATATTATGACTAGGACGGACAGACCAGAACAAGTAATTATTCTGCGTCTCAGAACAGGACACAATAGATTACGCAACCACATGTACAGTCGAGTCCACTTAAGTCGAACTCGAATAACTACTTAAACTAGAATTTAGCTTAAGTCAACGTTATTGGCTTGGTCCCGGCCAAGATACTTCTTTATCTTTGTATAAAAATTCCTGATAAGTCGAATTCGGTTAACTCGAATTTTCGGATTAGTTGAACATAAAAATGAATTACCGACTATATAAATGTATAAATGTCCACATTTAAGTCGAACTGTTCATCTCACACCCCCCCCCCCCCCAAAAGAAAAATTGTTTCGCGAAAGAATGTGTATTTTTAGTCAGCCTGGAGAACAATCTCGCACATAATATGTTGCTACATGTCAACAATGGTTGCTAGTGGACGAAAGCTTAAAACTTTGACTTTAAAAAGAAAGATTGAGCTGTTGGAAGAGGTTGAACATAGTGGGAAGAAGAAAGTGGATATAGCTAGAGAATTTGGTATTCCAACATCGACACTTTCCGGTATTTTAAAGCATAAAGACCGCTACAAACAATTGTTTTTCGAATGTCAAATTGACAGTGATAGGCAGAGAGCTAGAAGAACTGCTGCGTGTGATTTTGTTGATGCTACCCTTTTAAAATGGTTCACTGTGATTAGACCGGCAAATGTACCAGTAAATGGGCTTTTACTTATTGCGAAAGCAGAAGAATTTGCACGTCTTGGAGGTCAGACAGACTGGAATTGTGCTGGCTGGTTGGATCGTTTCAAAAAATAACACTGCACCACTTACAAGAATGTGTGTGGAGAGAAACAGTCAGTCAACGAAGCAACGACTCACTCATGGATAGAAGACGTGCTCAGACCTGCTTTAGCTAAATATAATTCTGTGGATGTATTTAATGCCAATGAAACTGGATTATTTTAGAGATTGCTACCTGATAAAACATTTTCTTTCAAAAATGAAAAGTGTCATGGGGGGAAATAATCAAAAGAAAGAATAACAGTGGTTGTGTGTTCCAATATGGATGGTAGTGAAAAATGGCCTTTATTTGGGATTGGAAAATTTAAAAATCCTCGTTTCAAAGGCCTGAAAACATTGTGTGTGAATTACAGAGCCGATTCAAAGGTATGGATGATATCAGAACTGTTCAATGAGTGGCTACAAGAATTTGATTATTCAATGGTGTGTAAACAAAGAAAAGTTCTTTTAATTGTTGACAATTGTTCAGCCCACACAAAAATTAACAATCTGAAGGCAACAGAGCTTTTGTTTCTGCCACCTAATGCCACATCAACACTTCAGCCTTGTGATCAAGGAACATTCAAAATCTGAAAGTTCTTTATAGATTCACAATGTTGTCAAAAACTTGTGGGTCATATGGATGCTGACCTCATTTGTGATGATTTCAAGATAACCCTTCTTGATGCTATTCTTATGTTAAAATCTTCATGGGACAGAGTTTTACCAGCAACTATTGCAAACTGCTTTAGACAGGCTGGCTTCTTATCTGCAGTAGATGTCTCTGTAAATGAGAATTTCACACCATCAGCGAGCAGTGAGAGCAATGTTACTGACATTTCAGTGGGGCCATTACTTGCTAGATTGTATAAAGAGCTGAAGATTGATCCAGAGGAGTTTGTGAACATTTACAATGATATTTCTACTAGTGCCACTCTTTCAAGCACTGATATTATAGGGCTATGTTGGCCAGTCATTCAACCAACAGACCCTTCCAGCCCTGACTCTGATGATGAGGATGACTGTGGGCTGCAAGCACAACCTGTATCACAGTCAGATATTTTGGCATCAATGGACAAAATTGACATTTACATGATGCAGAATGGATGTTCAGATGATGCAGTCTCACCATTTCGTGCCTTTAAACAGGCAATGGGAAGATATTTTTCACAAGTCATGAAGCAAAGCAAAATCACAGACTTTTTCTTTAATTAATTTGGAAATTTTCAAAACTAAACATTTCAACATTTCTGATATTGTATTGCTATTTATTTGTTCACTATCTGTGTTTCCTAAGTGGTACAATCATTTTACTCAATGCTACTGCATGGTACATATGTATTAGTGTAAATTAGTGTAAATATGTGTGCATTCTGGATAAGTAGAATTTCTGATAAGTAGAACAAATTCCTTTGGCCCCTGCGACTTCTACTTATCCAGACTCCACTGTATACAAAATTCAAGATTGGTGAATCAGCCATGTGCACATGTAGATTGGCGTCGCTGACAGCAGAGCACATACTCCAAGACTGTCCAAAATACAACATATCTAGGCAAACCTTCTGGCCTAGAGAGACGACAATGGAAGATAAACTCTATGGACCGCTGAGTGAACTAAAAAAGACAGTTAAATTCATACAAGAGACAACATTGCAGTTATAGATATATTTCGAAAGAAGAAGAAGAAGAATTACTAGGACAAGACAGTTGACATGTCTCTACTGTTCACTAGTTGTCTATTTTTCCATGTCTGTAAGAACTAGTGTGTCTGATCTTGTTCCTGTCTAGTATATTCTTTGCATCCTCCAACACCCCATCTCAAACAAAGGCTTCCAAGGTCTCTTGACTGTTTCTAGATAGGCTTTGTCCCACAGCATTATAGTACCTCTGACCAGATATATTAACTAGTGCATTGTAGCAGCTTCTGAGAGGAGTGGCTATCAACACATGGCAGTCAGTAGCTGCTATCTATGGCTTCTCTCACACTGACGGACAGCTAATGAAGCAATCAGAAACCTGCAATACAGGAAAGATCAGTGCAAGAACATGGTTATCTCAATATGATTGTGCTCACCTGTGTTGTAGCCCCACCAAACCCAGGTGGATGAGGTGAGACAGATTGGTGTCTGTCTTCCAGCCACCAGTAGAAACAACTCCAAACAGCCCACATTCCTCTCTCATGCCTGTCTCCCCCCGAAAGCCAGTGTCCTCTCTGTTGCGACGTAAAGCTGTTGACATGTTTACTGCAAAATGAAGATCAATATGTGTTATGTTGGGCTGGGAGGAGTGTCAAATATGATCACAACAACATCACATTTAGGCTGACATTGTTTGTGAGTTAACGACTGGGAAACAAAATATAACCTCAAATATGATCAATGAAACCTCACTGCTGGTAGCCTCAAGCAAGGTTCACCTTCACAATACAGCAGTGGTAGCCTCAAGCAAGCTTCATCTGTGCAATACAGCAGTGGTAGCCTCAAGCAAGCTTCACCTTCAAAATACAGCAGTAGTAGCCTCAAGCAAGCTTCACCTTCACAATACAGCAGTGGTAGCCTCAAGCAAGCTTTACCTTCACAATACAGCAGTAGTAGCCTCAAGCAAGCTTCACCTTCAAAATACAGCAGTGGTAGCCTCAAGCAAGCTTCACCTTCACAATACAGCAGTGGTAGCCTCAAGCAAGCTTTACCTTCACAATACAGCAATAGTAGCCTCAAGCAAGCTTCACCTTCACAATACAACTACTAGCCTCCAGCCTGCTTCACCTTCACAATACAGCAGTAGTAGACTGACACGAGCATGCCAGGCCAGGGAATCACTTGACATGGTCCAGCAAATCAAGGTAATGTATATGATGTGTGTAACTATGCCAAGACATACACATGATTATAGGGTACCTAAACACTTCAGGGCATAAAAGGAAAATCTGCGACTGAATGGACGTACAAGAAAATCAACTCACCTGGCTGGAGACTGCACACAATCAATGACTGGTTAATGTCAACGGGTTACTTGTCTCAGAGTGTGACCAGTTTACACAAACTGCCCACTCCTCACAGACGTATCAATATACTACTATAGTCAATCAAATGTCTGATGTCTGTACTGGCTTCAGGAGATGCTGACAACTCAGTCTAGTGCAGTCCACTACAATCTCTCTACAACCCTAGCTGCTGGATAATTTCTGTGTGATACAGCCCTCTACAATCTCTCTACAATCCTAGCTGCTGGAGAATGTCTATGTGATACAGCCCTCTACAATCTGTCTCTAGCCCTATCTGTTGGAAGACTTGTGCACGTGAACACTATCAAGAGTTTCCTGGGTGTCTGTCAGTTCCAGCAACCCCAACCCTGTGGCAGTGTAATGCTAGTTCTGCTTGTCAGTGCCAGTCTGCTGTCTATATATACCTGACAGGTGTAACCCAGTTTCTGCTGACCAACTAGCAGCCAGGTCTGACTGCGCTACTTATCAGATAACCCACGACCCTACACTGCTGCATGCAGTGATTATCTACCGCCCGTCAGTGGCATGCATGGACATAGTGGATACTTGGCCCTACTAAGTGATCAATCAAAATGTTCAAGCAGATCTGTGTCCTCTCTAATCACATCAATAGGCTGTTGGTTCACCACCTGCTGTTGCATAATCAATGTCCTGTCAGATGCTACAAGCAGTGACCTCTGGGGGCCTGGCAAACACTAGTGGCCTCATGTACGATTAACACAGGCAGGCCAGGTTCATCAACCCCAACACTACCAGCCAGCCCCAACAGATAAGTTATACCACTTGTCCTCGCTCTTTCTAACCCCTATCAAAGGTCAGGGGGAGGGGAGAAACCCCACACTTGCATGATCAAAGATCATTGCATAAACTAGTTCAGCATGCAGGGCGTTGTTATATTTTCTCTCTACATGACTTGCCATGATCCAGCTCCAGTCATCATTAATTGGGCGTAAAGTCAACACTGAGGTCTTTTATTGTAAATTTGACCAGGTCAAAAGTCAATGACTAACAAAAGTACAGCACATTTTAATTCAGATTCATGTGGATAGTCTCTTGTGCAAAATCTCCCACATACATCTTCATGTTGCTGCAGTTATGTAGAACATGTAACATGTGTCTGTGCCTCCATCATTTTCTCCCCCCTGTGCCTCTGTTGTTTCAGTCTGACACCTGTAGCACCACTGACAAGTCTTCACTTCGTACTATGAAAGTTATAAGTCTAAGACAATAGGTGAACTTGACCATCTAGCCTCATTCCTTGACCAGTCAACCAGAGCTTGGTCGTACAGACATGTCACTCACTACAGGGTCCCCCTACGTATACTGACCACGTGAAGTCAAGGGAGATAATAGACTGAGTTTCATATGTCTCAGTATAAACCATGCCTGCTCTCCCCTGTGCCAGATCGTGAATCCTATATACAGTATAGTCATTACCTAACCCTCCAATCAACTGTTTGTATCTGCTGTTCACAAACCCTCTTGTGTTAACTGCGGGAACGCCAGAGGAATGGAAACGCTCTATGTTTAACTTCCTGAGCTTACCTTCCTTGCCTTAGGTACCTGCAGGGTGTAAGTTTTTTTTTTTTTTAATGTGTTCTGATGTCAGGTGTGAAATCAGGTCACAGAAGGTGTGCTTGTGTCTGTAGTTAGGGAAAGGAAGGCACAGAGGAAGGGAACTGAATCTCATGCCTGACATCCACAGCCCTACATTAGTTTCTACCTTGAGATCAGTGTTTCAGCCTATCTGCTATAATAATATTACTGTGGGTATTGACCAGTTCTATGAACAAGACTACTCAACAACATACACACCACCCCCTCCCTTTCCCCGGGACCAAGTGTTACACACGTAGCTGTAAGATCTAACAACAGACCACAAAGACACATGTTGGCAGGCTACAGCTGGACTGACTTCCAGTCACATTATCTTCAGGCTGGCTCTCATATGCAAGGTCATATACAACATTTGGCAATTACATCCAGCTGGTTTAACGTACTCCTGTTTATTTATCAGACAGCTTACAGTACTGTATCTCCCAGTAATTGTTGAACATGCCCTGTGTGTCCTCCAGCACACTTGTAACCATAGTCCAGGATCCTGTTTTTTCACCTGGAGGCAACCGGGTGCTGGACCCTATTTGACAACTATCGGGCCTTTGGTGAGGTGCTGTTAGTACACGCAGGCGGCCTTGACTTCCCAGTACATCTTCTGGTACCCAGTGTAGGCTGGGTTGCCCTGGCAACCGGTTCACATTTAACATCTCCCTCAATGCAGACTCAAACCCACGACCACCGGGCCAGCAGGTGAGAAAACAGCCACTGTACTGTCCACGGTATATGCCAAGTCTGGTTGCTCTTGCCACAGCTGAATGCCAGGTTCCATGTCTTGACAAGTGCACATCATCGCCAAGTGTTTGTTGTTGAGCACAGAAAATATGACAGAAGGCAGCTGGTCTCCTCAAACACACGTGATCCTGTGTCCTGTTGTGTCCAGTCTGATGATTCCACATTCTGTGACAGCATCTACTATGTTAAAGAAATGTAGTGATTAAAAACTCCGCCGCGGAGCAAGCATGGCAGGGGATTCTGATCGTCAGAAAAAGCACCCCCTTCCTGGAATGATTCGACCATTTACTTGTAACCTTGTATAATGTCACATCCATTTAGCACACGCTGACAGTACCATAGTTGTTAAATATGATATACACTACTATGGCCGCCCAGAGAAGACTCCCGTGATGATACTATACAGTGGATTTATTTGTATTACCGTTAATTATCCTTGTATTGTACAAAGACACGGAGTGACAGCATCCAGTGCCGCCCATCGGGCGATGTAACGCCAACTCCCTCTACGTCCCATCTCAAAAGTGGAAGATGATGATGAACGAATCAAATGTGTTTTGTATACAAACGTTTAAGTTGTCCTATAGTTTATCATGCGCTAACAAACACAGTATATTCTTTAAGCCATTATTACAACAAATGGTAAACTCACATTTGCGTTGTAGTTGTATTGCGTAGTAACAGATTAGCAGACGGTCGTGCGCGTAAACATTCTCAGGACAAACAAACAAACAGTGCGCCGCTGTGAGTGACAGTGACAAAACAACAAGTCTGACAAGTTCAATGATCAATGAAACAAACTGGATAGCGCTTGATGATATTTACACATGCCACAATCTGACTGTGATTACCTGAGTGAGCCGCAAGTTGCTGGAAATCCGAAGCTCCGTGTTCAGTTACCGACACGTCCACGACTATACTATAGTGTCTATAGTTATACACTATGCCGTCTATGCTATACAATACTGACACTGTACTCAGTAAACTGTGCAGTTGTGTTACAGCTACAGCTGCCACGCGATGCTTATATCGTGTACAATACTTTGATCACCCAAAGTTAAAACAACTTGGCCAAGAAGATAAATCAGAGAATCAGCCTTGTGTGTTGTTCGCCTGGGTGCCAAGATGATAGGAGTAAATATGTGTGCGGCCCAACCCGGCTGGAGATAACTGACTTACTTCGGCACCCGCTATATGTTTATTGCCGTCTGCTGCGTGTGATAGTAGTAGTGCGTGTGACATTGACCGACTTTACAGCACGCTCAATTATTACCCTCCCTTTTTGTTGCAAACTTCTTCCCATCTAACGATTAGATTTAATGTCCAATACTGGTTGAACTTGTGTGATGTGGTAGTTGAGATTTGGTTGGTAAATGTTATGTCTGCGTGTGTGCATGCGTGCGTGTAGGAGAGACTATTTAACGTGTCGCATGTGCGTGGTGTGTAGTCGGTGTGTAGCTAGCCACGTGGGGCAGCAGGATCTGGGCAAGTCGGTCACGACGACAGCGGCTCAGTCGATCACTCAGTCAGTCAGGGTTCACTTTCTCGTATCAAGTGGCAGCATGGAGGTCGCCGGTATGTGCTTCTTTCTCCATTCTATCATACATCAGTCGCGCTGACTGCAAGCACGCTAGCACTCAGGTTCTTTTACTTACAACTGTTAGTGTTATTTCACTTCAAGTCATTGATAAACTAGCAGCAGCATGGCGGATGGTAGGTTGTACTTTGTTATTTTCTGACAGATTTCTTCTGGCATCGAGTCCAGTTTGGGCAGCATGGTTGCCAGTACAGTAGGTGGTTGTTCATTTTGTGAAAGATTTCTTCCCTCATCATAGGGTCCAGTTTGGGCGGCATGGAGGCCAGTAGCTGGTTTATTTTGTGACAGATTTCTCCTGGCATCGAGTCCAGTTTTGGCAGCATGGAGGCCATGAGTCCAGTTTTGGCAGCATGGAGGCCAATAGGTGGTTGTTAGTTTGTGACAGATTTCTTCTCTCATAGAGTCCAGTTTGGGCAGCATGGAGGCCAGTAGGTGGTTGTTTGGGGAGGCACTATTCGCAATGGAATTGCGAATAGAAAAAAAATTATATTATAATATTCGCTATCGAATTGCGGGAAGTAACAAACATGGCACAGCGTCTGCTCACTAGTCAATTTTAGTTTGGGCTATTAAGAAGTCTAAGAAGGTGGTTAATTTAAATAGGAATGTTCATTGTAGTGAGTTTAATTCTGCCGATTTTTTCCGTAATTTTTAATCATGAATTACTCTTCTTTATTCTTACTTCTGTCCGTTCTTTTGGCATCCCGTTTTATTTTTACATTACGTTAGTCCTGTTTAAATATCAATAATTTTTCAGAACAGGTATCCCCAATACAAATAACGATCCCTACAAATAATTCTGTCCCCAGGCGAGTTCAAGAATTGTTACCTTTCGTTTCTGTACACTTATTGTTACCAGGCATCCATGTTTGTTTACGTTACTGTCCTACAATTTATGTCCTGATAATAAATAATATCGCAGCAGTGATGATTCTCTTAATTTGACACTTTCTATGGCCTCCATTGCATCCTATCTGAATGACTCTGTTCTGGTCCAAGCTGACAGTAATATGCTTCGCCTCAGCAAGGCATGATTAGGCAATTCAAACACCAGGCTGGCCTCATTAATTAGTAAATAAACAAGGAAAAGGAAATGCTACGCATATAAAGTGCAGGAAAACCAGGTATATCTGAAGCAGGTGGAAAAGCGAGAGGAGATAGATAACGAAGATAGTGTGAGAGTCAGAGATATGAGAAAGAAGTATTGAAAGTCATTAAAGAGTGGTAAAGACAAGAAAGGGAGAGGTGGGAGATTGAGACTTAGAGCGAGAGAGAGAGAGAGAACTCGTGTTCGGGTAGCTAAGCTCCTTTCCCAAGACAACAAAAGTAGAGGACAGATAAGAACAGAAAGACAAGTGTGCAGATTCTTGCGGAGCAATATAAACAACACCTAATACACAAAATCCGTAGAAAACATATGCCTAAAGCGAAATCATCAGACAAGCATTGGTGTCACCTAACTCCTGAAAATGAAAAAAATAAAGTCACCTCCCCGTTTGGGAATCGAACCCCGAGCTCCTGTGTACCAGGCGAAAACACTAACCACTATGCTACTTAGGATACGTTAACGGATCAACAAAATATTGTTAATGTGGACACACGCATAGGAATAATCATGTGACCTACTTCGATTGCGAATATAATTTTTTTTCTATTCACAATGGAATTGTGAATAGTCACTCCGGTTTGTTTATTTTGTGACAGATTTCTCCTGGCATCGAGTTCAGTTTGGACAGCATGGAGGCCAGTAGGTGAACTACGTGGTTGTTTATTTTGTGACAGATTTCTTCCTTGCATCATTTCAGTTTGATCATCCTGTGATGACTGGTCCATGTTGTTACATACCCGCGACCCACGTGGTCGTGGCAAGGCTGCAGTCATGCGTCTACATGGCGCAAGAAAAGTGGTTTCATTGTCCTTCTGGTTCCCTCCAGGGGTGCAGTGTTTGCTCTGTGCAACCTTTTCAGCAGGCCATGCTGTGGAAGTAGACCCAGCCGTCTTGGGTGGAACCCAGTGCAATGAAGTCATCCTCTTGCCTGTTAACTCCTATTTTTCATGTTTCTTCTTGCATCGAGTCCTGTATGCGCCGCATCGGGTGGGTGGGGTTCATGGGTAGTAGTCTGATTGCCTGGCATGATGTAAGCCAGTCCATCACACTGGTAGTACAGTTACTCAGTATTGACATGTACAATCGGTTGAGTGCCATATGTTAGTACTGACTGTACAGCCTTCTTCAAGTCTAGTGTCCACAGGCATGTCAAATTGTCTGATTACCTATCCAGTGTCTCCGACACTGTCTGATGTTTGAAAGCACTGCCCATTCTGAGAAACCGCAATAAGGCAGTGGGTAGCAGGCCAGCCTGCAGGGTCAGTGGTCATGGGCTGACATCCACACTGGTGTAGATATATATGAACTGGCTGGCCTAGTTGAACATGGGTGCCAGGAAATGGGGAGGGGGAATGTGACTGTGATGTGACATCTCCCCTGGAGTGCTGATTGGTCTAACATTATACAGTTGGCGCCATATGCTTCAAGATGTAGCATGGATGCTTTACTACTTTACATTACTGATTACTGTGCTCAAGTTATCATCCAGTGTTTCAACGGTGACAGTTGGTGGTCAAGGATCTCCAGCAGTTTCATCATTTCATGAGTGTCTGCCCCCACCCTTCATTGTACATTCTAGACCATATTCCTGGCTGAGTGTCTGCCATCCACTGGCACTTTTTCTAGACCATATCCTAGCTGGATGTCTGCCATCCTCTGGCTCATTCTTTCTTTCTCCCCCCCCCCCACCCACTATTTCCCTTCATTGTGGTTGTCAGTGGATTATTTGTTGCTGATCTGGTCAGAGTACCTTGTCTGTCTCACTGGTATTGTCATCAACAAGCAGAGCCCATTTATATTGGGCTCTTCTGGAACTTCATTATTTGTCTTATTTCCCTCCAAGAAATGTTTCCCATCTTCTAAAGTGCACATTTCCACAGCCTGACATTTCTGCTCCATCATTTAGGTTAAAGACCACTGTTTCTAGCACACATAGTGCGGTGTTTCTACCACATATGGTCGTGATATAGTTTGTGATGAGCCTGGTTTTTTTTCATAATTTCGCGGAGGAAGATAGATTTAATGCGGTTGAATATGTACACTTTTTCATTCCGACTCTTTATATTTCCCTGTCTCTGCTATCTTCTGTCATTTGGCCGGGACAGATGCAGCTCGACACCTGTCTCACGCTTCCATTAACAGTGAACACATTTTTCCTTATAGTTAAAATCGTGACTTCAGTCATGTTTATATTAGTTTCTGGACTGTATTGTTGGCTATGAGTATTTACCATACACAACAGATTCTGAATCTGTTCATGTGTTGTCCTATGAACATCTAACCCTGCCATAGACTGACATGTGTGTGCCATGTTTTGTTCTACCAATCCTGGAATAGGCTACCTGGATTCACTTGTATGAGTATGCAGCTGATAGTGTCACCTTCATGGGAAATTATCCTGAGTGTTAAATTATCTACCCCTGTGTGGATTGGCTTTCAGCATCAACTAGTGCTTTGCCGATGACATCTGAGTGACTGGTACAGACGTAGTATAGATTGTGGTAACAAACGGTTAGAGAGATATCTGAATAACTTTTACAGATGTAGAGACTGGTAACGAAGGGCTAGAGAGAGATCTGAATGACTGGTACAGACTATGGTAATGAACAAGCTAGAGAGATACCTGAAAGACTGGTACATATTGTGATAAGGAACGGCTAGAGAATCTGAATGACTGGTAAAGACCTAGTGCAAATATTGACGTCTGAATGACCTGTACAGAAGTGGTATGTGGTCGGTGTTAGCTTGTCATCTCACACTGTACTTTATATCTGAACCAGATTATTCCAAACTTGGAGCTAAGGTGATCGAAGGCAAAACCAAGGTTATCTATGACCTGGTGGACCACCCAGGACAAGTGTTGGTGGAGTCCAAAGATCGGATCACCGCAGGAGATGGCTTGAAAGCTCATGATTTGGCAGGGAAGGCCAAAATTTCTACTTCAACAGCTGCATCCATTTTTAACTTTCTAAATGCAGCAGGTAATGTTTGCCACTTGGTTTCCTATTTGTGCAGTTTCTGTTCTATTATTGCCGTTCCTCCTAGTGTCTGCTTAGTGCTGTGTTTTGTTCCCATCCTTCTATCTGCTTTTCTTGTGTGTTATTGTTCCTGTACTTCTCTGTCCTGGCCAAGGGAGTTAACGATGTTGTTCGCAATTCCTGTATATTCACGTGTGGAAAACAGCTGAGTAAGATTCGGCAGCGGATCTCACAGCGCTGGTAACTTACAAGAGTATACAGAAAGCAAAGGCAAACTACTGAACGTAAAACTTGCCTAGTACATCAACAGCTAGCTGTAAAATGCTGGTGTTGACTGCAATGTCCTGTAAGGGATATGCAACATAAAAAAACAGCTTCTACTGTATGTTTTATTGTTCCCATCCTTGCAGTGTCTGCTTGTGTGTTGTTGTTGCCATTCTGTTGATTGTCTGCGTGTGCTGTACCTGGTAGCACTGGTGCAATGTTTGTCTTGAAAGCTTGTAGTGTGTTCTGTTGTGTTCACCTGTATTACAGGTGTTTGAGACTGCTATGTGAAATATCCTCCTGTTTCCAGGTATTAAAACACACTTCATCAAGCAGTGTGGAGAACGTTCTTTTGTGGCCAGAAAATGCGACATGATACCCATTGAGTGGGTCACCCGCAGGGTTGCCACTGGCTCGTTCTTGAAGCGCAACCCGGGCGTCAAGGAAGGCTACAGATTTTCCCCTCCCAAGTTGGAGACATTTTTTAAGGTAAGTTCCACTACTGTCAGTTGTCCTGATGCCTGTCGTTGATAGAGCATGCTGAATGTTTGCAGGAGGGGTAGGGGGCGACTGTCCCAGATGGGGGGGTCTTATAGATATCAGTGTTGGTCCATCCATCCATCATGTGCCATGCCGATAAGCGTGGGCGGTCATGTTCTGCCATCTCACTCAATCACCAGGGTCGTGGATCAGCTCTACGTGGCCAAGCCATCTAGGTATTTACTTCTCGGTCTTCCCCTTAGTCTCTTCCCTTCGATCTTGCCAGTCATCGCCAAGTTCTCCAAGTCATTTCTTCTCACGCCATGCCCAAAAAATTATGACTGTCTACGTTTAATGATCATGCAGAGATGGTTGTGAAAAGATCTCAAAAGGGACTCGATGCACTTAAAACTATGGCAGTAATGGACACAGAGCAGAGAATGCTTTTCACACTATACCAGCACTTAATCCTCTCAGTGATTGATTATGGACTAGGACTGCTCACTGTCTCAAAGAGTCAGCTGGTGAAGTTAGAGCGCATACAGAACGAAACTATGCGGGTCATTCTGGGATGCACCAGAGACACCCCAGTAGTGTGTATGCATAACATCCTTGGTTTGCTGACTGTTGCAGGTAGGCTCAAGGAGGTCAGGCGAAGGCATACCTCAGAGTAGCTGCAGACACAGGTCACCCTTTGCATGAGGCGCTGGACGCAGTTAAGGGTCAGCAACTGAAAAGAGCGAAATCATGGATGACTCAGGCGGAGGATACGATCAGACAGGTGTGCATCTTGGAGAACATTAGGAGAGGAGTGGGTCAGAGTGCCAGCAGAGCAGTCAGACTTGTGAAGCGTTATAATCACATTGTGCAGGGAGTGGCCGGCAGTGGCCACGGAAGTGGAAATCTAGCAACTAATTCAGGATAATGCTCGCTCGGGTGATGTGATTATCTACACAGATGGTTCGGTGTCGAGAGGTAGAAGTGCCTGGGAGTTCATAGCAAAAGCTAATGGCCGACTTTTGATGCAGGAGAGCGTGGCATATGATACCACAACATCTAGCTTAAGAATAAAGGCGATCACTGCAGCTTTCTGCTGGATCGAGAATACGATAAACACACATCATGATTGTAGCTGACTCAGAAAGCATGGTGAGGACAGGACAAGCTTCGTGCAGAGTGGCTTGCTTCGCTTTGGAGGTCACGTGTGGGGCAAGCATTGCCTGGATCTTTTCTCTGGGGCATGCCGGTGTGCTGGGGAATGAACAGGCGGACAGATTGGCTTGCTCTGCAAAACTTGGTGGAGTATTGATGCATGACAAGACAGGCATGGTTGCAGTCTTGTGGGAGCGCGTGTACACCTCGGAGGAGCTAATGGATCATCATGGTCTGGCAAGAATGAGGCAGCGAGGAGTGACGAGAGGATCTGCTCGGCAGCTCAGAAGAAAGGCGAGACGGTCATATAATCAGATTGCTACTGGTACTATTGGTGTTGGAACTCTTCCCTGGCTGCTGAGGATGGAGACAGGGCGCCTATGGGAATGCTCCGAATGCTGTGATGTCGGTTCCTAGATCAATCATTCACCTGTACACGGGTGTTTGAGACTTATGTGAAAGTCTTCCTGTGTTTCCAGGTATCAGAACACACTTCATCAAGCAGTGTGGAGAGTGTTGGTATTTACTACAAAGTACTGGCTTTCTTGTCCTCTATCACTGATATCATCATCATCATTCATGTCTGGGTTTAACTGGGTGCCATCTGATGGGATTGTTGTGTGCCTGGGCATTAACCCGTGTTGAAGTTTTACATGTGGGCAGCGGGGATGTTGTATAAGTGAAGTGGGGTGAATCTGTATAGGTGAACAGTGCAAAAATTGTGTTTTCTCATGAATCTGTTTTGGTTCAATATCTGTCAATCATCTTTTCGCAGGATGATGCGAACCATGATCCACAGTGGTCGTTTGAGCAATGCCTTGCATACGAGAAATCATTTGGTGGTGTGTTGATTGGCCGAAGTGAGCTGGAGATCATGGAGAAGATGACAGTCACCATTTTTGAGATACTTGAGCGGGCATGGGCAGCTCTGGACTGTAGTCTGATTGACATGAAGATTGAGTTTGGTGTGGTTGATGGCACAGGTAAGGAAGGATGTTTTCTTTAGTGTGGTTGATGGCACAGGTAAGGATGTTTTCTTTGGTGTGATTGATGGCACAGGTAAGAATGTTTACTATAGTGTGATTGATGGCACAGGTAAGAATGTTTTCTTTGCCTGCATGTCTCTCCTGGGGAAGAGATTCTGATGCTCCTATAGAACCATATCTTGTAGGTCACTAACTTAGTTCTGTACCAGTGAGCACCATTCATGTTGCTCCTTCCACAGGTTTATAGATGACACACAGACTGTATGAGAGCTGTATATACAGTAGGTTAACTGAATACGACACAGGCTGTGCTTGACACATTACATCTGTGGATGCACACGGTGCAGCCCCCTGTCCAGTTGTAGAAGGATTGGTACAGTTTAAAGGCAAGAAGATTGACTTCATTGGTCATAGTCTTACCCAATATGTAGTTCCAGTCTCAGAACAACCTTCTGAAGGCGTCATGTGGGGCAGGAAATTCATAGCTCCAACCACCGCCACCCCCAGGATTCTCTGAGAAAACTGCGTTGTGAGCTGAGTGGTAGAGCCAGGAGATGAACCCACAACCTGTGGAGCATGAGCCAGGCAGCTTCACCACTAGGCCACGGAGGCCACCTAATTAGTAGAGAATAGGCTGGCTGGTACAGGGAAGCTCTGTAGAACAGTGAGCTCTGTCATACACAGCTTTGCTACATCCAACTTGACCACTTCATGGTTGTATGCCACTTGGTATGACAGATTTGCACTTGTGGAAATAAATTTGCTCCTGTGTGTGCAGCTATTGTCTCACAAGAATGCTTAGCCTGGCATGTGTGCTTTTAATGTTCATGTCTGTTGCAGTTTGTTTGTGTCTCTTATCATGTTGTCAGATTATGTTCAGTATTGTTGGTTCTTGTGTCAATTGGTGTCCACTATTGTCTCTTGTCCTGTTTCAAGATGTTCTGTATTGTGTTTCTTTTGCTCAGTTGTCAGATTGTTAGTAGTTAGTCAAGGTTCCAGCTTCACGGCAGTCGGGTTGTCCCCATTATGCTCCGTTCCTGTGCCAGTGAATATCACACAAAATGCTCCCCACTGTGTCCAGTATTGTTGAAGTCGAAGCACCAAATTTGTTGCTGATGGAGGTTTTGAAATGTCTTTTGTTGCAGGAGAAATTGTACTTGCTGACATCATTGACAGTGACTCATGGAGATTGTGGCCTTCCGGTGACAAACGTCTCATGAAGGACAAGCAGGTCTACAGAAACCTTCAGGAGGTGACAGCTGAAGCGTTGGACACGGTCAAGCGCAACTTTGAGTGGGTGGCCGAGAAAGTTCAGGTAACTGGGCCTTGCTGATAGACACTTGATTGTAACCAAATCTTTGTATGGGTGGCCGCGACAGTTCAGGTAACTGGGCCGTGCTGATAGACACTTGATTGTAACCAAATCTTTGTATGGGTGGCCGCGACAGTTCAGGTAACTGGGCCGTGCTGATAAGACACTTGATTGTAACCAAATCTTTGTATGGGTGGCCGAGACAGTTCAGGTAACTGGGCCATGTTGATAGACACTTGATTGTAACCAAATCTTTGGGGTCCAGAGGTTTCCGCTCATATAAAACATATTTGTTGTCTAATGTGTAAGTAGGTTGCTTGTTTGAGAATATTTGGGCCAATAGTGTGGACGGACATAACTCGCAAGTCTTCAACAATGTAGAATGTGAAAGTAATTACAAAGTGACATCAAGGTTTCACAAATATATCTTTGGGACAGACTAATGCTCTGCCAAGAACCCTGGGAGATGTTCGAGAGGAAGGCAACTGTCAGTGGGGAGATTACTGTTAACAGACAGGACAGAAGTAGTTAGGCTACATCACAAAGGATGGAACATGCTGGAGGTCCAGTCTAGTTGACCTGTGGTGTGGAGATAACTGACCTCACCTCTTGATCGTGTGGGAATTGTTAGTCAGTGAATTGCTTGAGGCGAATGAGCCAAAGTCTTTGCCTCTTACATACAGAGGATCACATGGAGGAGACTTGCTGCCCTACAGTTTCCAGTTGCCCTGCGTGATACAATCCACGTTTAGGTCCTGTGTGCGGATCAGATACATGGCCTCACGGGCAGGGGTTGTTAGCCCTGATTCCTTCAAAAGGCAGATAACACTTGAACAACTTGACCACAATAGGAAGTCCATGAAATACTGTCAGCATTTGGGCTCCAGACATCATAACAGGTGCTATTCTAGTGCCAAAGTCCCATTTGTTTTATGTACCTGTTGAATTCACAAGCGTGGAGATCTGACTAGTATTTTAGTTTGGACAGTTCCAGAGGGTATTCTAAGTACACATATTATATATTGCATGTGAGATGTGTTCTGCTTGAGTGTCACATATTTTCATATTAGAATCAAATATTATGGGCTGTTGTGTGTGGTCTGTGGAGTCCAATAGATCTTTATTAACTAAATATTTATGCTGTGAGACAGCTAATACACACAGGTATGACATGAATTAATGCAGACAGTGACGCCAAGCACATATAAATCTGGTGTCGGGAGAAGTCAAGAAACTTGCAACAAAATGCCTACATATTTTCATTGGTGACAGCAGTGTATACAAGAACATTCAGTTAACATTCATAGCTGCACACTTTGTTGTTGCGTCATACATATCACACATTCTGTGAGGGACTTGACATGGTTACACGTCGGGAAGTGGACCATGGGTTGTGGTGTCAGGGTTGGTTGTTTGTAGTGATCATGTGTCTCACCAAATTTTCATGAGAAAAGGGTCAATCATGTGAATTGTCAGCTGGCGTTTTCTCAATTGTCAAATGTCTTACGTTGGAGTTGCATCAGACATCTGGGCTGATTTTGCTGCGTGAAGATCCAGATTGTCACAATCAGTGAGCAGCAGCAGCTGTTCTGTTAGTATAGTACTGATAAGGTTGTTTTCCTAGTGCCAGTTGCTTATGTCAAAATACTTTCTCAGTATTGCAGGTGAACTGAAATGTTGCATCAGAAACTAGTTATTCTTCTCTTTGCTATCACTGTGATCATACTGATCTCATGTGTGTATTGTTGCAGTATTTTTTGTTTTTGAAACTTTTAGCTGCAAACTCAACCTAACCAATAAGTCGTCTGATGATAAGGATAACAGAATCACTTATCCGAGCAAGAGGACAGGGGCTTTTCTAGAACAGGTTGAAGTTGGCTGAAGGCCCATACTCCTGTAGGAGATTGTGAGCAGAGGAGAAGACAATGTCATCCTGACAGGTGTGCCTGGCATGTGGTGTGGGTGGTTTATGTGACATGTTGTTCTTGTATGGTTATTGACCTGACAGTTGGCACAGAATCTCCAACATTGGCTGGTCATCACTTTGTGTGCTCTTGTTGACAGTTGATGCAGACGAAACCAAGGGGCCGTGTTGTGGTGCTGATGGGGTCCGACACAGACAGTCCTCACGGGGAGAAAATCCGCTCTGCGCTGAAGTCTCTGGGTGTTCCTTGTGAGCTTCGAGTCACATCTGCCCACAAGCAGACTGACCAGACACTGAGAATCCTGGCAGCCTATGAAGGTTGGTAATGCTGTGTGTCAGTTGATCGTCTTCGAAGGTCAGTTGATTTATGCTGGTTACATACTAGGATTGTCTGCCTGGAACACGATCAGAAACAGGGAGCACATTGTCAGGTGACTGTTGTAGTTTTCCTATCATATGCTGCACTGATGGCGAGGAAGTGGATTCAGTCCCTACACCCAAGTGGGTGAGGGACACTGGTAATAGGGAAAGCTAAACCATACGACCAAATGAGTCCTGTGCACTAGACGTAGTAGCTTGAGTCCAAGGCCAGCAAACACCCAAAAACAAACCCTTTCTTCTCCTTCTCCCCCCCCCCCCCCCCCCCCCCCCCCCCCCCCCCCCAGTGTGTGGTTGATGACCCGTGTCCAGTCATGCTGGCCAGACCCTACCTCATCTTGCAGAAATCATGACTGCTCTCTCTAAACCAGTGTGTTTGGTGTGGGCACAGTACTTGAGTGTCAGGGCCACCATACTGTCGTCTTCATTGTTCACATCCTGTGGTGTGTCAGCATAGCTTACTTTATCTGTCATTGTGGCCACACTTTCCAGTGGGTATTCTGGTCACATGGTTGAGCGAGAGACATGATAAACCAGGAGTTACCAGTGTGCCACTAGGAGGATTTCTAAGTTTCTCTCATTGATCACAGCAGCACATCCTCCCAATGTCTGTCTGTATATTCCAGCTTTCATCTGAACAATTTATTTTCCCTTTTTACAACAAAAGTATACATTTGGAGCCATGGAGTGTAGTAATATGTTTTATGTCATTCTGTTTCGTTTATTTCATATAGTTGCTTATTATTATTGCCTTAACTTGTGTCATCCCCTTCTTTTTTTTGTGTGTGTAGTGATCTGACAGTGTCAGGATGATAGCATTTGGGTGTCTATAGAGCATGCATGCAGTATTGTGTACTAAACCAGCATTTCTCTGGGTCATTGATTGTACATTGTCTGTTGTAGGTGAGGGCATCCCAACCGTGTTCATAGCTGTGGCTGGGAGAAGTAATGGCCTGGGACCTGTCCTATCTGGCAATACCGTCTGGCCAGTGATCAACTGTCCGCCAGTGACCGCAGACTGGGGAGCACAGGATGTGTGGTCAAGTCTTCGCATGCCGTCGGGTAAGTCACAGTTGATTGTTGGCTCCTGGCAGAGGGCTGGCTTGTCTTCTATACTGACAGGCTGTGAAGAGAACTGGCTTACTGACACTCAGTACAGATTGTTGGCTCCTGGCAGAGGGCTGGCTTGTCTTCTATACTGGCAGGTTGTGAAGAGAACTGGCTCGCTAACACTCAGTACAGATTGCTGGTGAACACTCAATACAGATTGCTGGTGAGAATACCATATTTATCACTTGGAAACACATGGTTTCTTCATTGAATTCTAAGGAGACCTAAGAGCTAAGGATATCTAAATGCTCGCAAAAACATGTCGTTGCCTTCATCAAGACTTGGCCGCAGTCATGTTTTTAAGTAAGAAATGTGGAGAATGCTGTGACAACCTGGAGAATTAAGAAGTTGAGTTGTGACAACCAGACAGGTTGACGGGGATAGGTACTGGGTTGTGTTATACAACTTGGAGGGTTGTCAGGGATGGGTGGTGGTGGCTGGGTTGTGTTGTACAACCTGGAGGGTTGTCAGGGATGGGTGGTGGTGGCTGGCTTGTGTTGTGCAACCTGGAGCATTATCAGGGTTGGGTGGGGTTGGCAGCATGGCACAGTAGACAATCAGCAGTCAAACTTAACTCGGAGCAGGGGGACATGTTTAAGAGCAAGGTCATTAGTACCTGATAATGTGATGACATAGGCCATGTCTTCCCCACATGTGTGGTCAGCCGTGAGGACTGCATTCAGTTTGTGTAGCATACCCTTGATAGAACCTTGATCAGTAGTCTTCTTGCAGCTGTGTCAGATCTTCCAGAAACTGCCATGTGTTCATAACTTGGTTTCTGTGTTGACAGGTCTGGGTTGTACCACTGTGATCCAGCCTGACGGAGCAGCCCTGGCAGCAGCCAACATCCTAGCACTCAGTGATCATGTCATCTGGGGCAAACTACGGGCCAAGCAGGTCAACACTTGGATCAGCCTCGTACATGCAGATCAAAAGATCCGGGACGACCACTAGTTAACTGCTATTCATGTCGATTCCTCCAGCTGGTTGTTAGCCTGAGAATGCCTGAGTTCGTGACCTCCTGCCAGTCACGTGTTTGAGACTGTGCCATCATGGGCATACAGTGATTCTTGGCTAGTCTTTGGCCAGGATCTCGTGTGTCAAGTGACCAGAAGTTTACTGTTTGGTTGTCATTGTTGTAGGGCGATTTGCCAGTAGTGCTTGTATGTCATTTTCCAGCTGAAGTAGACACATTTGTGTTTCCATGAAGGGAAGAGTGAGGAGTTTGCATCTGTGGATGTTTGACATGTTGTTAGCAGGTAACTTGTCAAGATGACACCTCACCAATACAAGGCACCTGACCCCGGGTTCGCGGCTCGGCTTTACAGCAAATCTTCCGTGGTATGTTCTTGTGTTGTTGCATTTATCTACGGTTGTGGAGTATTGTTGGGGTCGCGAGAGATGAATGTTTTCATGTGTTCAGTGTGCACAAAGTTAATATACTGAGTTAGCCTTTCATTGATTTATCTATCCATGTTGCACAAGTTTTTGAACCTTAATAACATTTTGAGAGATCGTTTTATGTGAATTGTGCTTTTTGATGATTTATATATGCATAATGTCAACAGTTGTTTGTTGTAGTAATGCTATGTTGTAAGTTTGTACTAGTGATTGCATGTTTGACTTGTATGTTTAACCAGCACACATTTGTGTGTGGCAGTATTAACACTCTGTGTGCGCATGTATATTGTACATGATGGTCTGCAGCTAATCTTGCTGCCAGCCAGCAGACTGACAATTCCAGTTTAGGGTTATGACTTTTGTCACACTACCAATGACCATATTGTATACCTAGTTGTGATTCTGAAAGTAAGCTGTTTGTTCATTCTGGATGTCACTCATTGCGTGGTGAGCACATCTACTGTTTCAATGTGTAAATGAAGAAGAATGTATTCTTGTCAATCTTTGTGTATGTTTGTTCCACATTATTGCATTTATTGCATTCCTTTCTCTGGGCAGCCAGTTATTGTCAGATATATTTTGTACTGCCTGGAGACATGCTGATTAAATATCATTTCCATGACAATTTTGTTTGTTCTGTTTTGGGAGGGAGGATGGCTGTAATTTCTTAATTCTGGTCTTGAATTGTGTTGTAATACAGTATGATCCGTGTTCAATGACAGACATGGTGACAGCGACAGTTTGTCATGCTAAAACTGAGTTAACTTTGATGCAGTAAAGCCGCACAATTGGAGGATTAACTTGACACTGTTGGTGTGCCTCACATTAGTACCAACAGTAAAACCGCACAATTGGAGGAATTCGGCTGAATCAGATGAGGTTTATTGATTGAATCTGTACATGGTCACATCCGTACAGTGCCTATTTCCACTAGAGAGGATACATCATCTCTGTCAGACCTTTCACACAGCATTTCTCCAATCATGTTCTTTATTAGGTGAATGTATTCAAAGACTGCTGCTCAAACAAGCCAAGTTGAATGTTGGCTGGCGGTAGAAGGATGGTGAATATTTGGATGTTATTGGTGGAAGGACAGGGAAGGTGTGGTTGTTGGTGGAAGGACAGGGAAGGTGTGGTTGTTGGTGGAAGGACAGGGAAGGTGTGGTTGTTGGTGGAAGGACAGGGAAGGTGTGGTTGTTGGTGGAAGGACAGGGAAGGTGTGGTTGTTGGTGGAAGGACAGGGAAGGTGTGGTTGTTGGTGGAAGGACAGGGAAGGTGTGGTTGTTGGTGGAAGGACATGGAAGGTGTGGTTGTTGGTGGAAGGACAGGGAAGGTGTGGTTGTTGGTGGAAGGACAGGGAAGGTGTGGTTGTTGGTGGAAGGACAGGGAAGGTGTGGTTGGTGGTGGAAGGACAGGGAAGGTGTGGTTGTTGGTGGTGGAAAGATATTGAAGATTTAGCTATTGGTGGAAGGGCAGTGAGGATTTAGCTGTTGGTGGAAGGGCGGTGAAGGTTTGGCAATAGTTTGCTGAGAAAGTTCTAGTGCTGACGTTTGTACATGGCTGACCCATGTGGGTTGTGGACATATTCTGTGGGAGACATTGAGCCATGCTAACAGACAAATGAGTTTTCTTTTAACTTGGGGACATCCAAGAAGTGTATGTAGTCATATGGAGTACTCAGCCCATCAACAGCAAATATACCTGACATTATAATCATGTGTAGACAGGAATCGCCACAGCAGATGATACAACACAGTAGAGACTGTCGTGCAGGCATGTGCTTCAGAATTCACACATCAAACAACTTCAGCAGCCTGTAGTCACATAATGGGAACAACACATGTACCCACACATGACAGATTGTTCCACATGACATAGTTGTCAACATTCACCCACACTGAAACAGCTTGAACACTTACACACAGGATGCATTGTTTAGTATTCACTCACAGGTGAGACACTGTTCAGTGTTCACCCACACTTGAGGCAGTGCTCATATACAAGATGTTAAAATAAATAAGTCACACGATCGCAGTAGACAGGTGGTGAATTTGCGACATTACACAGTAATAGTTTTGACGTGTGTGTGTGTTAACACATGATGGAACCATGCGGCAGCTGTGTGCTGTCACTAAATACTCCACGTGTCTGATGTGTCAGTCTGTCACCGCCAGCTAGCCACAGGAATCTGCCTGTCAGACTTCATGTTTGACACTGTTCGCACATGACTATGAAGAGCCAAGTCTCTTGTGGCATCTTGCTGCCAGCCGCCTCACGTAACTCCTCTACTACACTTGAAGATGTTCGTGGCTCCACCCAGCCGTTTATGTGTGCATTGACTGGACTGCATGTATATTGAACATATTCACTTTACTCTGTTTTCACACAGCATTATGTGGGGATATTGATAGATTGCACTCACAGTACACACTGTATGTGTGTGCTACTCAACGTACAACCTGAGTGCCAGTACCCCAGGACTGGCGGGACAGCTTCTCACTGGAGTGATCATTGCAAATTTTGATTCATTATATTTCTAGATTACTTTCTTATTTCCCTCACCAGTAATGGCATAATGCGTCCATCTACAAATAACCATGTTACTGCCTGTAACCATACATGAGTAATGTTACTGCCTGTAACCATATATGAGAATAATCTTACTGCCTGTAACCCTACATAAGTTATGTTACTGCCTGTAACCGTACATGGGTAATGTTACTTTTGTAACCATGCATGAGAATAGTATTACTGCCTGTAACTATACATGAGTAATCTTACTGACTGTAACCATGTATGAGAATTGCATTACTGCCTGTAACCATATATGAGTAATGTTACAACATGGTATTATGCATTGTTTATGTTTACAACATCAAATTGACAAAATTGTTTTCCTATGTGAATGTAACATACACAATTGATGAACAAACGATGAGTGATTGGAAGGGCCAAATGTAAGACGAGCCTGCATGCCCAATTTGTAACCCTTTCAAAAATAGTTTGTTCGTTCGTTCATATGAGAATAATCTTACTGCCTGTAACCATACATGGGTAATGTTACTGCCTCTAACCATACATGGGCAATGTTACTGCCTCTAACCATACATGGGCAATGTTACTGCCTCTAACCATATATGAGGTTAACCTTACTGCCTGTGACCATACAAGGGTAATGTTACTGCCTGCAACCATACATGAGAATACTCTTACTGCCTGTAACCATACATGAGTAATGTTACTGCCTCTAACCATACATGGGTAATGTTACTGCCTGAGACCATATATGGGAATAATCTTAGTGCCTGTAACCATACATGGATAATGTTACTGCCGGTAACCATATATGAGAAAAATCCTATTGCCTGTAACTATACATGCGTAATGTTACTCCCTGTAACCATACATGGGTAATGTTACTGCCTGTAACCATGCATGGGCAATGTTACTGCCTGTAACAATACATGGGTAATGTTACTGCCTCTAACCATATATAAGAATAATCTTACTGCCTGTAACCATACATGAGTAATGTTATTGCCTGTAACCATACATGGGTAATGTTACTGCCTCTAACAATACATGGGTAATGTTACTGCCTCTAACCATATATAAGAATAATCTTACTGCCTGTAACCGTACATGAGTAATGTTATTGCCTGTAACCATACATGGGTAATGTTACTGCCTCTAACCATACATGAGTAATGTTATTGCCTGTAACAGTACATGGGTAATATTATTGCCTCTAACCATACATGATTAATGTTACAGCCTGTAACCATATATGATTAATGTTACTGCCTGTAACCATATATGAGAATAGTGTTAGTTGTCTGTAACCATACATGGATAATGTTACTGTCTGTAACACCTAACCAGGCCCATGTATTGACGTCCCTATGACAGCTGTGTGGGTGGAATGAACCGCCTGGCCAGGTCCGTGTGTGGACGTTCCTACGGCAGCTGTGTGGGTGGACGTCCCTACGGCAGCTGTGTGAGGCAAGCATCCTGCATGTCAGACCAAGTTTGCAGTATCATGTTCAGGTATGGCCACACCTAGCTGTTGCCTAGCAACCTAGCAGATGACCGTTCCGTGTTGAATCACGGGTCATTAATTAATCAACAGATCTTACCAGTTAACGATCACATTATGTTCATGTGCGTGCATCACTCACAAAACATACATTACTGGCACGTATTAAACGATGATGGGTGCCGGCTTCTTGCTGTGATCTGTGTGTGAACACTGGTGTTGTTCACGGCAACAATACATCCAGCAGTTTCACGTTAGCCGACAGTTACACTTATATTCTGGTAAATAAATGGCTGGAAGCCCAGTGCACTGTTTATCAAGGTCAACAGTTCTGCTTATATCACTGAATATGTATACACACAACCAAGCTGAGGTCAATATGACACCACTGGTTTACTCTTGAGCAATGGTTTCCACACGGGAGAGGGTGGTGGGGAGACTCCGTTCTGGTATTCTGTGTTATGTCTAACATAACCACATACACAGATGTAACTGTCCGGGACCTGACGTCACAGGGGTTACATAGACAATAATTACTGTGATGCAAGTACATTCTATAGACTAGGCCCTTGTCCGCGGAAGAGAAAACACTAATGTATATAATACTCATATTGTTGTATATGTGTGAATCATCAACTGAAGGCCCACTTTGGGACAGGATAGTTCTCATAGAGGGCTCTCTCTTCGCGTGATTCTGAATAAATGGCTCCATCACACATGGTCATGCACGGTTTGACCTTGGAGTGTGCGGCATGTTGTATCTACATTTATTTAGAGAACGCCACCTCATCCATAGTGTTATTTGTTCTGTTCACAATATTTCTCCTGGCGCTTTATGTAGGGGCACAGATGTGTGCAGACATCTGAGATATCGCTACAGCAAGTAAACACTGACAGATGTGTGCAGACATCTGAGATACAGTTACAGCAAGCACTGACAGATGTGTGTAGGCATGGGAAATACCGCTACAGCAAGTAAACACTGACAGATGTGTGCAGACATCTGAGATATCGCTACAGCAAGTAAACACTGACAGATGTGTGCAGACATCTGAGATATCGCTACAGCAAGTAAACACTGACAGATGTGTGCAGACATCTGAGATATCGCTACAGCAAGTAAACACTGACTAATTGCGCACAGTTCCTGGTTGGGCACTTGGACAAGCAAGCAAAACACGGACACTGCCCCACGATCTGTTCTCCCTCTCTCACATCAGTGGCCGGTCTGCTGGTGTATTCAGATGTCCCTGCCTCTTCCGTGAGCTGGTTGCGCTCCTCGACCTCGGATCAGTTTAGATGCTTTGTCCAGGGCTGTTGTCTGTAGGGGTAGGAAGTCACTCGTTTATTGGGATCTAGAGGTAGGAAGTCACTCGTTTATTGGGATCTAGAGGTACCTTACAGCCCTGTTTAGTCTGTCCTCTTCTACCCTAGGATATAAAGGTGCCTACTGTCTTGTTTACCGGTCTCTGTAGCTAAGGGCTTGCGAACGCGGTTTGTGAGCCCGTATATCCGGGTTCGAAACACGGCGGTGCCGGTTTTTTCGAAAAAGGTATAGGGGCCGGCCGTTCAGAAAGCAATGGCAAACTACTGAACGTAACACTTGCCTAGTACATCAACAGTAGCTGAAAATGCTGGTGTTGACTGCAACGTCCCGTAAGGGATACGCAACAAAATTTTAAAAAAAACTGTCTTGTTTAGTCTGTCCTCTGCTACCCTGGGGTGTAGAGGTACCATACAGTCTAGTTCAGTCTTTCCTCTTATACCCTGGGGTGTAGAGGAGAGATCTTGCATAATGTGTCAAACTATTCAAGGTGGATGACACACCCCATCGAACCAGGGCTGTAGGCGGCGCCCTACGTCATCGTGGCTGTATGTATATTATAGCTTGCCATCATAACAATAGTTTATAGTTTCTCTGTCTCTCTCTTTTTCTCTCCCCCATCCTCTCCGTTTCTCTCTTTCTCTCCAGCCCTCTCTCTCTCTCTGTCTGCCTCTCACCCTCTCTCTCTCTCTCTCTCTCTCGTCTCTCCCACTCAGGCTGTCTCTCTTCTTGCCTCTCACCAAGTCTCACCCTATGTGTCTCTCTCGCTGCTTCCCTCTCAATTCTGTGTGTGTTGAGTTGAGTCAAGAACCAACATCATTGCATTCAGGGCATTCCCATAAGCACTTATTCCTCATCTTCAACAGCCAGCGAAGAGTTCCAATACTAATGGTGCCGTTGCAATCTGATTATATGTCCGTCTTGCTTTATCTCTGAGGGACGACTTTCATCCAGATCCTCTGACCACCTTCTGCTGCCGCATTCACTCTAAACCATGATAGTCCGTCTGTTCTTCTGCATTATTCACATTCTTCCTGGGGGCCATCATCACATCTGCCTTAACGTGCATCAAATCACCCATCAATGATGCGGCAAAAGCCAATCTGTCAGTCTGTTCATTTCCAGCCACACCAGAGGGTCCTGGAGGAAAGATCCAGCGAATGCTCACAACCCACGACCGCTGTCTGAATCGACGCATGCCACTCTGCACGAAGCATGCCAGTCTTCGAATCAGTCACAATCACAACAAGCGTATACAGTTTGTTCTGCAACCAGCCGAAAGCTGCAGTAACCGCTTCCACCTCCATTGTAGACTTGAGGTTATGGTATTATATGCCACATGTTTGTGGGTGATAATGATGATGATGATGATATTTCGAGTGGAGGCGGTTTATTGTTGATTTTGTCTCAAGAGGTGACCCCCCCAGAACTCAGCCTCAGGTCACAACCAGTCATTGACTGCAACACGTTTGATTAGTTTGCCGGACATCTCAGATGTCCTCCCCGCCTCTCACGTGCTCACTCACACCGTTAGGTCACACACTCAGACTGCACACAGGCTGAAGCAACTACACACACGTGGTAACTTAGCTACACAGGTGAACTACACTTACAGCCATGACCTTGATGCCGGCACAGTTGTGCACGGGCCTGGACTCCCTCCGGAATGTGTTAAGTCCGTGCGACCCGTTTAGTCTCACCTCCCCTGGACACAAGGTGTCCACCTGGGGACAAACGCAGAGAGCACACCCATGTTCAATTTGTTATTGTGTGTGTTCATGACTAGTTATATATGTAGTTTTCGAGCAGTATTTGCGTATTGCGTCCGCCATGCACCTCTGTATATATAATTAGTAAATACTCCGACTGATGTCACAAACTAGCTCTGCACAGAGTCGCACCTGCAAAAGGCGATAATTGAGACTGGGGGAAGTTTGAATGACCGCTATCAATTTGTTTTTTGAAAAGTGGCCGCTCTTTTCTCTATTAAAAGGTGGGCGTGGCTTAGTGTCATGTGCTTTGTGTGTATAAACATCATGACCATACTCTTAGCGGTGTATATTTGAAAAGATAGGCGTGGCTTAGTGGCCTGCGACCTGTAGGGAACATCAACATATCCTTGCAGTGTATATGTGAAAAATGTGGGCGTGAGTTAGTGTCATAAACAACAATTATGACAGCAGCGTTATTAGGTGAGGGGGGAGTGAACATGGGGGAGTTAGAGTGTCCGCCATGTATGTAAAGTAAATATGTTCTTCTGTTTCTTGAACGTTGTATCTGCATAGTTGGCATAGTGCTATTTGCATAATAGATGATCGGAAAGTAGTTGGTTGATATATACTACTATAACTCTAACCCTAATCTGTAACCTGAACTCTAATAGTTTCATGACCTGACAACGTGTCTCACACTGATTTTCAGCATGTCTTTGCATCGCTGTTTCCGTCCCTCACGAGCTCGCTTTCAAATCTACAAGCTGCCTTTGACAGTGTTCTTTGGGGGCCGTACTTGTCACATGGTAACGTCATGACCCGTCCATCTCCGCCATGACTGCATGACCACCAGTTGCCATAGAAAATTCGGGAGAAAAGATTATGGCAGAAATCTACAGGAGCTAGCAACTTCCAGTGCTACAAGCTTCGCAGCCATCTACAACTGGGGTGTTGAGATGGGCATTTTGCTTTTGGTTGTCTTTGCATTTGCCTCATAGTGTCAATCTGGACTTCGCTGCTGACGCTGTCCTTCTGTCTCAGACACAAAATAAACAAACATGTTGGATGGGCGGCCATAAAAATCTGGTCTGATAATGCATAGACAAAGAATTTGAGAATCATCCAAATGATAACCCGATGTCCCTTGGTGAAACCTCGCTTCAAGAAAAGGAAGCCTCACTTCAAGATATGGAATCATGCATATATTTATGCAGCAATGTAGACAAAGATAGGGAACAGATGCAACTATAGGAATATAAAATGCAAGATGTATAGAGTGTACCATGTGAACGATGGAGAACAGGTACAGGAATGTAAAAGGAAAGATGAGCTTGTATAGCACAGGGACACAACAAAAATGTAAGCCTCACAAACTGACAGGCAACAGCCTAGACTCAGCAGTCCACTCACCGCTACCCATCGATGCTCCAACACTTGAGTGGCGGACAGGCGCAGCTCTGGGTTGACTTCAAGCATGGCAGAGATCACATTCTGGACAGTCAAATTGAAGCGGTCTTACAATGGTGATGCTTCAACATGACAACACAACACAGAGATCACATTCTGGGCAGTCAAATAGAAGCGGTCTTACAATGGTGATGCTTGAACATGACAGCACAGAGATCACATTCTGGACAGTCAAAGAGAAGCGGTCTTACAATGGTGATGCTTCAACATGTCAACACAACAACATTACCACCACGTTGTCTTCTCATACAATCACCACAAACCCAGCTTCTGTGACCCAACCCACTGTCCCAGTAGATTGATTGATGTGTTGGATTCAATAATCTACATCACATTGTGAGGCCTGGCCCAATATCCAATTTAGTTGGTTGCAGGATTGGATTCAAGGATCCACTAGCTTGTGTGGTCCAACACACTGTCCCATTTGGTTGACTGGTGGACTGTATTCAACGATCTACTAGTTTGTGTGGTCTATCCCGCTGTCTCAATGAATTGACAGGTCGGATTCAAGGATCTGATCCTCCATGCACCGGAAGGTATCCACCAGAGCTCTGATCACCTCCATGTACATCCCGGTCTCCGAAGTATCTCAGTGTATTATATCGTGAACGTGTTGTCTGCATGTCAAGTGTTGATAGCCACAGGGCTGGACATGCACTCCATCATCCAGTGTGTTATCTTGGCGGGGAAGACCTGCGTGTCACACATCCAATCGGATCCCTTAAGCAAACTGTCAACATTACCGTTTGACCACTGGTGTACTGTTGCACAAAGATTCTACCACTTGCCATAACTGGTTCTATGCCAAACACACGGACGCGTGTGAATCAGTTTCCCCAGGATACTGCCCAGTTTTGTTAGCTGCCTGTGTATGAAAGAGCGTGTGTGATGTTTCGCCAGTATACTGCCCAGTTTTGTTGGCTGCCAATGTATGAGGGCAAGCGAGCAAGAGGTAGACAACGATACAAGTGGGAGGATAACATCAAGAGATGGACGAACATCAGTCTGACAGAATGTACAGTCAAGGCGAGAGACAGTGTTGGAGATCCATTGCAGCCAATCTTCATTGCGGAGACGGCATCTGATTGAGTGAATGTATGAAAGTACGTTTGGGTCAGTTTTACCAGAATACTGTCCAGTTGTTTTAGCTGCCCGCGTATGAAAGTATGTGTGGGTCAGTTTCCTCAAAATATTGTCCAGTTTTGTTGGCTGCCTGTGTATGAAAGTACGCATGGGTCAGTGTCACCACAATACTGCCCAGTTTTGTTAGCTGGCCGTGTATGAAAGGACAAGTGGGTAAGTTTCCTCAGAAAACTGTCCAGTTTTGTTAGCTGCCATGTATGAAAGTGTATGTGTTCCCACGGCGAGACGCTGTCATCATTTGTAGGCGACAGGTTCCTTGAATGCCGAAGGCCGAAGGCTTTCTGTCGTTTGTATCGTCTAGTCTGTGTCTGTGGCATAGCAGTAGTGAACGCCGTTTTATGAGTTATTTGACCTCGATACAATGGGATTGCAGACCTGACGGAGACAACAGAAATATACGTACATTCACCGGGACTACAGACCTAACGAAGAAAACATAAATATTCATACACACAATGGGACTACAGAAATAACGGGGACAACAGAAACAGAAAAGAAAAAAGAAAAAAAAAACACACACACAGAGGGAGAGCGAGGGGTGGGGGGGGGGGAACTACAGACATAACGGAGGCAACAGAAATATTCATACACACACTTGGACTACAGACCTAACGGAGACAACAGAAATATACGTTCACACACCGGGACTACAGACCTAACGGAGGCAACAGAAATATTCATACACACATTTGGACTACAGACCTAACGGAGACAACAGAAATATACGTTCACACACCGGGACTACAGACCTAACGGAGGCAAACAGAAATATACGTACA
>JACEFZ010028385.1:0-50000 GCA_014155875.1 Cepaea nemoralis | reverse complement strand
GAGAGAGAGAGAGAGGACATGCTGGAGTACCCGGATGGTGACCCGGTGTATGAGCAGATAGACAATGACCCGGTGTATGAGCAGATAGACAATGACCCGGTGTATGAGCAGATAGACAATGACCCGGTGTATGAGCAGATAGACAATGACCCTGGTGTATGTAGCAGATAGACAATGACCCGGTGTATGAGCAGATAGACAATGACCCGGTGTATGAGCAGATAGACAATGACCCGGTGTATGAGCAGATAGACGATGACCCGATGTATGAGCAGATAGACAATGACCCGGTGTATGAGCAGATAGACAATGACCCGGTGTATGAGTAGACAGACAATGACCCGATGTATGAGCAGATAGACAATGACCCGATGTATGAGCAGATAGACAATGACCCGGTGTATGAGCAGATAGACAATGACCCGATGTATGAGCAGATAGACAATGACCCGGTGTATGAGCAGATAGACAATGACCCGATGTATGAGTAGATAGACAATGACCCGGTGTATGAGCAGACAGACAATGACCCGATGTATGAGCAGATAGACAATGACCCGGTGTATGAGCAGATAGACAATGACCCGATGTATGAGCAGATAGACAATGACCCGATGTATGAGCAGACAGACAATGACCCGATGTATGAGCAGATAGACAATGACCCGATGTATGAGCAGACAGACAATGACCCGATGTATGAGCAGATAGACAATGACCCGATGTATGAGCAGACAGACAATGACCCGATGTATGAGCAGACAGACAATGACCCGATGTATGAGCAGACAGACAATGACCCGGTGTATGAGCAGACAGACAATGACCCGATGTATGAGCAGATAGACAATGACCCGATGTATGAGCAGACAGACAATGACCCGATGTATGAGCAGACAGACAATGACCCGATTGTATGAGCAGACAGACAATGACCCGATGTATGAGCAGACAGACAATGACCCGGTGTATGAGCAGATAGACAATGACCCGATGTATGAGCAGACAGACAATGACCCGATGTATGAGCAGATAGACAATGACCCGATGTATGAGCAGACAGACAATGACCCGATGTATGAGCAGATAGACGATGACCCGATGTATGAGCAGATAGACAATGACCCGATGTATGAGCAGATAGACAATGACCCGATGTATGAGCAGATAGACAATGACCCGATGTATGAGCAGATAGACAATGACCCGGTGTATGAGCAGATAGACAATGACCCGATGTATGAGCAGATAGACAATGACCCGATGTATGAGCAGATAGACAATGACCCGGTGTATGAGCAGATAGACAATGACCCGATGTATGAGCAGACAGACGAATGACCCGATGTATGAGCAGATAGACAATGACCCGGTGTATGAGCAGACAGACAATGACCCGATGTATGAGCAGATAGACAATGACCCGATGTATGAGCAGACAGACAATGACCCGATGTATGAGCAGATAGACGATGACCCGATGTATGAGCAGATAGACAATGACCCGATGTATGAGCAGACAGACAATGACCCGATGTATGAGCAGATAGACAATGACCCGATGTATGAGCAGACAGACGATGACCCGATGTATGAGCAGACAGACGATGACCCGATGTATGAGCAGACAGACAATGACCCGGTGTATGAGCAGACAGACAATGACCCGATGTATGAGCAGACAGACGATGACCCGATGTATGAGCAGATAGACAATGACCCGGTGTATGAGCAGACAGACGATGACCCGATGTATGAGCAGACAGACAATGACCCGATGTATGAGCAGACAGACAATGACCCGATGTATGAGCAGATAGACAATGACCCGATGTATGAGCAGACAGACAATGACCCGATGTATGAGCAGACAGACAATGACCCGATGTATGAGCAGACAGACGATGACCCGATGTATGAGCAGACAGACAATGACCCGGTGTATGAGCAGACAGACGATGACCCGATGTATGAGCAGACAGACAATGACCCGGTGTATGAGCAGATAGACAATGACCCGGTGGTATGAGCAGATAGACAATGAACCGATGTATGAGCAGATAGACAATGACCGATGTATGAGCAGATAGACAATGACCCGGTGTATGAGCAGACAGACAATGACCCGATGTATGAGCAGATAGACAATGACCCGATGTATGAGCAGACAGACAATAACCCGGTGTATGAGCAGACAGACAATGACCCGGTGTATGAGCAGATAGACAATGACCCGATGTATGAGCAGATAGACAATGACCCGATGTATGAGCAGATAGACAATGACGCGGTGTATGAGCAGATAGACAATGACCCGATGTATGAGCAGATAGACAATGACCCGGTGTATGAGCAGATAGACAATGACCCGGTGTATGAGCAGATAGACAACGACCCGATGTATGAGCAGATAGACAATGACCCGGTGTATGAGCAGATAGACAATGACCCGATGTATGAGCAGATAGACGATGACCCGATGTATGAGCAGATAGACAATGACCCGGTGTATGAGCAGATAGACAATGACCCGATGTATGAGCAGATAGACGATGACCCGATGTATGAGCAGATAGACAATGACCCGGTGTATGAGCAGATAGACAATGACCCGGTGTATGAGCAGATAGACAATTACCCGGTGTATGAGCAGACAGACAATGACCCGGTGTATGAGCAGATAGACGATGACCCGATGTATGAGCAGATAGACAATGACCCGATGTATGAGCAGATAGACAATGACCCGATGTATGAGCAGATAGACAATGACCTGATGTATGAGCAGATAGACAATGACCCGATGTATGAGCAGATAGACAATGACCCGGTGTATGAGTAGGCAGACAATGACCCGATGTATGAGCAGATAGACGATGACCCGATGTATGAGCAGATAGACAATGACCCGATGTATGAGCAGATAGACAATGACCCGATGTATGAGCAGATAGACAACGACCCGATGTATGAGCAGACAGACAATGACCCGGTGTATGAGCAGATAGACAATGACCCGGTGTATGAGCAGACAGACAATGACCCGGTGTATGAGCAGATAGACAATGACCCGGTGTATGAGCAGATAGACAATGACCCGATGTATGAGCAGATAGACGATGACCCGATGTATGAGCAGATAGACAATGACCCGGTGTATGAGCAGATAGACAATGACCCGGTGTATGAGCAGACAGACAATGACCCGGTGTATGAGCAGATAGACAATGACCCGGTGTATGAGCAGATAGACAATGACCCGGTGTATGAGTAGGCAGACAATGACCCGGTGTATGAGCAGATAGACAATGACCCGGTGTATGAGCAGACAGACAATGACCCGGTGTATGAGCAGACAGACAATGACCCGGTGTATGAGCAGATAGACAATGACCCGATGTATGAGCAGATAGACAATGACCCGATGTATGAGCAGATAGACAATGACCCGATGTATGAGCAGACAGACAATGACCCGGTGTATGAGCAGATAGACAATGACCCGGTGTATGAGCAGACATTACCCGGTGTATGAGCAGACATTACCCGGTGTATGAGCAGATAGACGATGACACGGTGTATTGGCAGACAGACATCTGACCTTGACGAGCTCCATGATGTAGAATGTCTGATGATGGTTGCTGTAGTCTTCAACTAGCCGGATGATGTTGGCGTGCTTGACGCAGCGAAGGATGCGTACTTCATTGTCGATCATTTCTTCCTGCATTCAGACATACGCATATTGTCGATCATTTCTTCCTCATTCAGACATACACACATTGTCATAATTTCTTCCTGCATTCAGACATACACACATGGTCCGTCATTTCTTCCTGCATTCAGACATACACCTCCCGTGTGTTGCCGGGGCCCATAAGGGAAGCAAAGAATAGCAACACTGTAGACTACCACGCATGTCGTAAGAGGCGACTAAGGAGGCTTGATGGTTCCGTCGCCCTGCTACTGAGTGAGTGCGTGGCGCGAGACTGTGAGCTGTGAGTTTCGTGTGAAATGCTTTTGAATCTGCCTGAGGTTTTTTGGAACGTGACTACATGTTCGGAGTGATGGCAGGTAGCTATGTCCCAGAGTTGACCGGTTTTTGCCTTATGCAGACATGCATGGCTGCTGGGCTTCTGGTTGACTGCCTCTGCCATCAGCGATGAACTGTATTTTCGTGGACTGTGTGGGTGAACATCTAGGAAACATTCAGTTAGGAAAATGACTGCTGATTCCATCAGAGATGAACAGGGTGTTTCATGGGGGACTGGTGTGTTGACATTCTGGTGGCGGCATTATGCACAGTGTATCTGTGCGGGTTGTTGTTTGTCGAGACTCCTGTCTTTTCCACTTTTCACATTGGGCAGTGGGGAGCGTTTTGTGTGATATTCACTGGCACAGGAACGGAGCATAATGGGGACGACCAGTTGCTGTTAAGTTGGAACTGCGACTAACTAACTAACTAACTAACTATTCAGACATACACATAAGACATAGATACATTGTCCCTCATTTCTTCATGCATTCAGACATATACACATTGTCCATAATTTATTTCTGCATTCAGGCATACACACATTGCCGATCATTTCCTCCTTCATTCAATCATACACACAGACTTACACACACTGTCCTTCATTTCTTCCTGCATTCAGACATACACACATTGTCGATCATTTCTTTCTGCATTCAATCATACACACAGATATACATACATCATCCTTCATTTCTTCCTGCATTCAGACGTACACACAGACATACACATATTGTTCCTCATCTCTTCCTGCATTCAAACATATACACATTGTCCGTTATTTCTTCCTGCATTCAGACATACACACATTGTCCATCAGTTCTTCTTGCATTCAGACATACACACAGTGTCCTTCATGTCTTCCTGCATTCAGACATACACACATTGTCCATCATTTCTTCCTGCATTCAGACATACATACAGACATAGACAAATTGTCTATCGTGTCTTCCTGCATTCAGACATACACGCAGATATACACACATTGTCCATCATGCCTTCCTGCATTCAGACATACACACAATGTCCATCATTTCTTCCAGCATTTAGACATACACACATTGTCCCTCATGTCTTCCTGCATTCAGACATACACACACTGTCCCTCATGTCTTCCTGCATTCAGACATACAAACATTGTCCCTCATTTCTTCCTGCATTCAGACATACACACATATGTTTACATATATACGTTTGTTTACAGATATGCAGCATTCAGATCTGTAAGCAAACGTATATCTGTAAACACATGTGTGTATGTCTGAATGCAGGAAGATCAGCAGCATTCAGTGTCAGGTCTTAGATATGACTGAGCTACCGTATGACAGTAGACGGTTCGCTCTGCTGTCTGTTAGCGCCGAATGTTGGGCGGCACTTACCAAACCCGACACACCATATTGTGCCAATGGCTTCGGGTGGAGGCGCGCAACTGGGAGGGTACAAGCCTTATCCTGGTGGGAGGAAATGCAGTGTGCAAATGACTATTGGATCAAGTTATGCGAGTACATTCAAAATGCAAGTGATAAGAGAATCATCAGAAGCATGTATGAAGGGATAAAGAAGGTCTGTGGTCCAATGACCAAAAGAAGTGCACCACTGAAAACCTTGATTGGAAAAATTATCACTGATAAGAAACAGCAGATGGATAGGATGGGTAGAGCACTATATGGAGCTTTACCCAAGTGAGATTGAACTAGCGGATGATGCCCTCAACGCCATAGTGACCCTGCCAACTCTTGACCACCTGGACACGCTACCCATCATAACACACATCTCCACTGCCACTGACAAGGTTCCACTCTACACTCACTCTACAGATCCACCAGCTAACAGAGCTATGCTGCGAGAAGGACAAGTCACACAGGATTTCAAAGAGTCAAGAGATGTAGCGCTGAATATGGTCAATGTGTTATATATGTGCAGGATTGTGAGAGATGGAGCTCTGAAACATGTCCGTGTGGTAGGTATTTCATGGATGTAGGGACGTGAAACATGGTCACGTTGTTTATGTATGTGCCGCTTGAGATGTAGGCTCTGAACAGGGACACGTGTGTGTGTAGGATGTGCTTTGTGAAATTAGCGTCTGAAACATTCACGTTGTGTATGTATGTCAGTTGTAGATTTAGGCGTCTGAAACATGTTCACGTGTGTTATAGTATGTGTAGCGGTGATATTAGCGTATGAACTGTCACGTGTGGGGGGTGTTTTGTGTACTGTGAATGTAGCGTCTGACTGGTCACGTGTGTGTTATAGTATGTGAGCTGTGAGATGTAGGCGTCGAACTGGTCATGGGTGTGTTTATGATTGAGCTGTGAGATGTAAACGTCTGAAACAAGTCACGTGTGTTTTATAGTATGTGCATTTTGTGAATGTAGGGCGTCTGACATGGTCACGTGTGTGTTATGGTATGTGTAGCTGTGGAATGTAGCGTCGGAAATCATTGTCACGTGAGTGTTATAGTCTTGCAGTTGTGAATGTAGCGTTGCGAAAACATGGTCGCAGGTGTGTTATAGTATGTGTCGGTTGGTGAAAGACGTGTGAAATATGGTCACGTGGTGTGTCTACACGTGCATTGTGAGATTTAGGCATTTGAACATGGTCACGTGTGTGTTTCTAGTATGTGCAGCTGTGAGATGTATGCGTCCTGAAACATGGTCACGTTTGTGTTAATAGTATGTGCAGCTGTGAGATGGGCGTTGAAACATGTCACGTGTGTGTTATAGTATGTGCAGCTGTGAGATGTAGGCGTGTGAAACATGTCACGTGGTGTGTTATAGAGGTGCTTTGTGAGATGTAGGCGTGTGAAACATGGTCACGTGTGTGTTATAGTATTTGCAGCTGTGAGATTTAGCGTCTGAACATGGTCACGTGTGTGTTATAGTATGTGTCAGCTGTGAGATGTAGGCGTCTGAAACATGGTCAAGTGTGGTTTTATAGTATGTGCTGTGAGATGTAGCGTCTGAAACATGGTCACGTGTGTGTTATAGTAGTGCACACTTTGGATGGTGCGTCTGACAACATGGTCACATGTGGTTATAGTATGTGCAGGCTGTGACTTAGCGTGACAACATGTCACGTGTGTTTATAGTATGTGCAGTTGTGACATGTAGGCTGTGTGATACATGTCACATGTTCGTTATAGTATGTGCAGTTGTGAGTTTAGGCGTCTGAACAATGGCCACGGTGTGTTATAGTATGTCAGCTTCACGATGTAGGCGTCTGAAACATGCACGTTGTGTTATAGTATGTGCACTGTAGTTCGTGTGAAACATGGTCACGTGTGTTGTACTAGTATGTCAGCTGTGACATGTCACACACGTCCTGAGGGCTGGTCACGTTGGTTTATAGTCAGTCATGTGACATGTGGCGTGTGCACTTTGGTCACGGTGTGTTATAGTATGTGTAGATGTGAGATGTAACGACTGTGACATGTCATTGATGTTATAGTACTGTGCAGCTGTGAGTACGCGTTAAACCATGGTCACGTCTGTGTTATACTATGTGCCACTGTGAGATGTAGCGTCTAAACATGTCACCGTGTGTGTTATAGCATGTCCAGCGGTGAGATGTAGGCTGTGAAACATGGACGTGTTGTTATAGTATGGCAGCTGTGAGTTAGGCGTCTGAAACATGGTCACGTGCTGTGTTATAGTATGTCATTGTCAGATGTAGGCGTCTGAAACATGGTCAGTGTGTGCATACATGGCAGCTGTGAGATGTAGACGTTGAACATGGTCACTGTGTTATATATGTGCAGTGTATAGGCGTCTGAAACATGGTCACGTGTGTTTAGAATGTGCATCTGTGGGATGTAGCGTCTGAAACATGGTCACGTGTGTGTTATGTATGTGTGTGATGTAGGCGCTGAAACATGGTCACGTGTGTGTTATAGTATGTGCAGCTGTGAGATGTAGGCGTGTGAAACATGGTCACGTGTGTGTGTTAGTATGTGCAGTTGTGAGATGTAGGCGTCTGAAACATGGTCACGTGTGTGTTATAGTATGTGCAGCTGTGAGATGTAGGCGTCTGAAACATGGTCACGTGTGTGTGTTATAGTATGTGCAGTTGTGAGATGTAGGGGCGTGTGAAACATTGGTCACGTGTGTTTATAGTATGTGCAGCTGTGGGATGTATGGCGTCTGAAACATGGTCACGTGTGTGTTATAGTATGTGCAGTTGTGAGATGTAGGCGTGCCTGAAACTATGTCACGTGTGTGTTATAGTATGTGGCAGTTGTGAGATGTAGGCGTCTGAAACATGGTCACGTGTGTGTTATAGTATGTGCAGCTGTGAGATGTAGGCGTCTGAAACATGGTCACGTGTGTGTTATAGTATGTGCAGCTGTGAGATGTAGGCGTGCTGAAACATGGTCCACGTGTGTGTTATAGTATGTGCAGCTGTGAGATGTAGGCGTCTGAAACATGGTCACGTGTTGTGTTATAGTATGTGCAGCTGTGAGATGTAGGCGTCTGAAACATGGTCACGTGTGTGTTATAGTATGTGCAGTTGTGAGATGTAGTCGTATGAAACATGGTCACGTGTGTGTTATAGTATGTGCAGCTTGTGAGATGTAGGCGTCTGAAACATGGTCACGTGTGTGGTTATAGTATGTGCAGCTGTGAGATGTAGGCGTCTGAAACATGGTCACGTGTGTGTTATAGTATGTGCAGCTGTGAGATGTAGGCGTGTGAAACATGGTCACGTGTGTGTTATAGTATGTGCAGCTGTGAGATGTAGGCGTGTGAAACATGGTCACGTGTGTGTTATAGTATGTGCAGTTGTGAGATGTAGGCGTCTGAAACATGGTCACGTGTGTGTTATAGTATGTGCAGTTGTGAGATGTAGGCGTGTGAAACATGGTCACGTGTGTGTTATAGTATGTGCAGCTGTGAGATGTAGGCGTGTGAAACATGGTCACGTGTGTGTTATAGTATGTGCAGCTGTGAGATGTAGGCGTCTGAAACATGGTCACGTGTGTGTTATAGTATGTGCAGTTGTGAGATGTAGGCGTCTGAAACATGGTCACGTGTGTGTTATAGTATGTGCAGTTGTGAGATGTAGGCGTCTGAAACATGGTCACGTGTGTGTTATAGTATTAGCAGCTGTGAGATGTAGGCGTCTGAAACATGGTCACGTGTGTGTTATAGTATGTGCAGCTGTGAGATGTAGGCGTCTGAAACATGGTCACGTGTGTGTTATAGTATGTGCAGCTTGTGAGATGTAGGCGTCTGAAACATGGTCACGTGTGTGTTATAGTATGTGCAGCTGTGAGATGTAGGCGTCTGAAACATGGTCACGTGTGTGTTATAGTATGTGCAGTTGTGAGATGTAGGCGTCTGAAACATGGTCACGTGTGTGTTATAGTATGTGCAGCTGTGAGATGTAGGCGTCGGAAACATTGGTCACGTGATGTGTTATAGTATGTGCAGTTGTGAGATTGTAGGCGTGCTGAAACATGGTCACGTGTGTGTTATAGTATGTGCAGTTGTGAGATGTAGGCGTGTGAAATCTGGTCACGTGTGTGTTATAGTAACGTGCAGTTGTGAGATTTAGGCATGTTGAACATGGTCACGTGTGTGTTATAGTATGTGTAGCTGTGAGATGTAGGCGTCTGAAACATGGTCACGTGTGTGTTATAGTATGTGCAGCTTGTGAGATGTAGGCGTGTGAAACATGGTCACGTGTGTGTTATAGTATGTGCATTTGTGAGATGTAGGCGTGTGAAACATGGTCACGTGTGTGTTATAGTATGTGCAGTTGTGAGATGTAGGCGTGTGAAACATGGTCACGTGTGTGTTATAGTATGTGCTAGCTTTGAGATGTAGGCGTTCTGAGAACATGGTCACGTGTGTGTTATAGTATGTGCAGCTGTGAGATGTAGGCGTCTGAAACATGGTCACGTGTGTGTTATAGTATGTGTAGCTGTGAGATGTAGGCGTCTGAAACATGGTCACGTGTGTGTTATAGTATGTGCAGCTTGTGAGATGTAGTGCGTCTGAAACATGGTCACGTGTGTGTTATAGTATGTGTAGCTGTGAGATGTAGGCGTCATGAACATGGTCACGTGTGTGTTATAGTATGTGCAGTCTGTGAGATGTAGGCGTCTGAAACATGGTCACGTGTGTGTTATAGTATGTGCAGCTGTGAGATGTAGGCGTGTGAAACATGGTCACGTGTGTGTTATAGTATGTGCAGTTGTGAGATTTAGGCGTGTGAAACATGGTACGTGTGTGTTATAGTATGTGCAGTTGTGAGATTTAGGCGTGTGAAACATGGTCACGTGTGTGTTATAGTATGTGTAGCTGTGAGATGTAGGCGTGTGAAACATGGTCACGTGTGTGTTATAGTATGTGCAGTTGTGAGATGTAGGCGTGTGAAACATGGTCACGTGTGTTTTATAGTATGTGCAGTTGTGAGATGTAGGCGTGTGAAACATGGTCACGTGTGTGTTATAGTATGTGCAGTTGTGAGATGTAGGCGAGTGAAACATGGTCACGTGTGTGTTATAGTATGTGCAGTTGTGAGATGTAGGCGTGTGAAACAAGGTCACGTGTGTGTTATAGTATGTGCAGCTGTGAGATGTAGGCGTCTGAAACATGGTCACGTGTGTGTTATAGTATGTGCAGCTGTGAGATGTAGGCGTGTGAAACATTGTCACGTGTGTGTTATAGTATGTGTAGCTGTGAGATGTAGGCGTCTGAAACATGGTCACGTGTGTGTTATAGTATGTGCAGTTGTGAGATGTATGCGTCTGAAACATGGTCACGTGTGTGTTATAGTATGTGTAGCTGTGAGATGTAGGCGTCTGAAACATGGTCACGTGTGTGTTATAGTATGTGCAGCTGTGAGATGTAGGCGTGTGAAACATTGTCACGTGTGTGTTATAGTATGTGCAGCTGTGAGATGTAGGCGTCTGAAACATGGTCACGTGTGTGTTATAGTATGTGCAGCTGTGAGATGTAGACGTCTGAAACATGGTAACGTGTGTGTTATAGTATGTGCAGCTGTGAGATGTAGGCGTGTGAAACATGGTCACGTGTGTGTTATAGTATGTGTAGATGTGAGATGTAGGCGTCTGAAACATGGTCACGTGTGTGTTATAGTATGTGCAGCTGTGAGATGTAGGCGTGTGAAACATGGTCACGTGTGTGTTATAGTATGTGCAGTTGTGAGATGTAGGCGTGTGAAACATGGTCACGTGTGTGTTATAGTATGTACAGTTGTGAGATGTAGGCGTCTGAAATATGGTCACGTGTGTGTTATAGTATGTGCAGTTGTGAGATGTAGGCGTCTGAAACATGGTCACGTGTGTGTTATAGTATGTGCAGTTGTGAGATGTAGGCGTGTGAAACATGGTCACGTGTGTGTTATAGTATGTGCAGCTGTGAGATGTAGGCGTCTGAAACATGGTCACGTGTGTGTTATAGTATGTGCAGTTGTGAGATGTAGGCGTCTGAAACATGGTCACGTGTGTGTTATAGTATGTGCAGTTGTGAGATGTAGGCGTCTGAAACATGGTCACGTGTGTGTTATAGTATGTGTAGCTGTGAGATGTAGGCGTATGAAACATGGTCACGTGTGTGTTATAGTGTGTGTAGCTGTGAGATGTAGGCGTCTGAAACATGGTCACGTGTGTGTTATAGTATGTGCAGCTGTGAGATGTAGGCGTCTGAAACATGGTCATGTGTGTGTTATAGTATGTGTAGCTGTGAGATGTAGGCGTCTGAAACATGGTCACGTGTGTGTTATAGTATGTGCAGTTGTGAGATGTATGCGTCTGAGACATGGTCACGTGTGTGTTATAGTATGTGTAGCTGTGAGATGTAGGCGTCGGAACATTGTCACGTGAGTGTTATAGTATGTGCAGTTGTGAGATGTAGGCGTGCGAAACATGGTCACGTGTGTGTTATAGTATGTGCAGTTGTGAGATGTAGGCGTGTGAAATATGGTCACGTGTGTGTTATAGAACGTGCAGTTTGTGAGATTAGGCATGTGAAACATGGTCACGTGTGTGTTATAGTATGTGTAGCTTGTGAGATGTAGGCGTCTGAAACATGGTCACGTGTGTGTTATAGTATGTGCAGTTGTGAGATGTAGGCGTGTGAAACATGGTCACGTGTGTTATAGTATGTGCATTTGTGAGATGTAGGCGTGTGAAACATGGTCACGTGTGTGTTATAGTATGTGCAGTTGTGAGATGTAGGCGTGTGAAACATGGTCACGTGTGTGTTATAGTATGTGTAGCTTTGAGATGTAGGCGTCTGAGACATGGTCACGTGTGTGTTATAGTATGTGCAGCTGTGAGATGTAGGCGTCTGAGACATGGTCACGTGTGTGTTTATAGTATGTGTAGCTGTGAGATGTAGGCGTCTGAAACATGGTCACGTGTGGTGTTATAGTATGTGCAATTGTGAGATGTGTGCGTCTGAAACATGGTCACGTGTGTGTTATAGTATGTGTAGCTGTGAGATGTAGGCGTCAGAATCATTGTCACGTGTGTGTTATAGTATGTGCAGTTGTGAGATGTAGGCGTGTGAAACATGGTCACGTGTGTGTTATTATATGTGCAGTTGTGAGATGTAGGCGTGTGAAACATGGTCACCGTGTGTGTTATAGTATGTGCAGTTGTGAGATTTAGGCGTGCGAAACATGGTTTCAGTGTGTGTTATAGTATGTGCAGTTGTGAGATTTAGGCGTGTGAAACATGGTCACGTGTGTGTTATAGTATGTGTAGCTTGTGAGATGTAGGTCGTGTGAAACATGGTCACGTGTGTGTTATAGTATGTGCATTTGTGAGATGTAGGCGTGTGAAACATGGTCACGTGTGTTTTATAGTATGTGCAGTTTGTGAGATGTAGGCGTGTGAAACATGGTCACGTGTGTGTTATAGTATGTGCAGTTGTGAGATGTAGGCGAGTGAAACATGGTCACGTGTGTGTTTATAGTATGTGCAGTTGTGAGATGTAGGCGTTTGAAACAGGTCACGTGTGTGTTATAGTAGGTGCAGCTGTGAGATGTAGGCGTCTTGAACCATGGTCACGTGTGTGTTTATAGTATGTGCAGCTGTGAGATGTAGGCGTGTGAAACATGTCACGTGTGTGTTATATGATGTGTTAGCTGTGAGATGTAGGCGTCTGAACATGGTCACGTGTGTGTTTATAGTATGTGCAGTTGTGAGATGTATGCGTCTGAAACATGGTCACGTGTGTGTTATAGTATGTGTAGCTGTGAGATGTAGGGTCTGAAACATGGTCACGTGTGTGTTATAGTATGTGCAGCTGTGAGATGTAGGCGTGTGAAACACTGGTCACGTGTGTGTTATAGTATGTGTAGCTGTGAGATTGTAGGCGTCTGAAACATGGTCACGTGTGTGTTATAGTACGTGCAGCTGGTGAGATGTAGGCGTCTGATACATGGTCACGTGTGTGTTATAGTATGTGTAGCTGTGAGATGTAGGCGTGTGAAACATGGTCACGTGTGTGTTATAGTATGTGCAGTTGGGAGATGTAGGCGTCTGAAACATGTCACGTGTGTGTTATAGTATGTGCAGTTGTGAGATGTAGGCGTGCTGAAACATGGTCACGTGTGTGTTTATAGTATGTGCAGTTGTGAGATGTAGGCGTGTGAAACATGGTCACGTGTGTGTTATAGTATGTGCAGTTGTGAGATGTAGGCGTGCTGAAACATGGTCACGTGTGTGTTATAGTATGTGCAGTTGTGAGATGTAGGCGTCTGAAACATGGTCACGTGTGTGTTATAGTATGTGCAGTTGTGAGATGTAGGCGTCTGAAACATGGTCACGTGTGTGTTATAGTATGTGCAGCTGTGAGATGTAGGCGTCTGAAACATGGTCACGTGTGTGTTATAGTATGTGCAGCTGTGAGATGTAGGCGTCTGAAACATGGTCACGTGTGTGTTATAGTATGTGCAGTTGTGAGATTTAGGCGTCTGAAACATGGTCACGTGTGTGTTATAGTATGTGCAGTTGTGAGATGTAGGCGTCTGAAACATGGTCACGTGTGTGTTATAGTATGTGCAGTTGTGAGATGTAGGCGTCTGAAACATGGTCACGTGTGTGTTATAGTATGTGCAGCTGTGAGATGTAGGCGTCTGAAACATGGTCACGTGTGTGTTATAGTATGTGCAGCTGTGAGATGTAGGCGTCTGAAACATGGTCACGTGTGTGTTATAGTATGTGCAGCTGTGAGATGTAGGCGTCTGAAACATGGTCACGTGTGTGTTATAGTATGTGCAGCTGTGAGATGTAGGCGTCTGAAACATGGTCACGTGTGTGTTATAGTATGTGCAGCTGTGAGATGTAGGCGTCTGAAACATGGTCACGTGTGTGTTATAGTATGTGCAGCTGTGAGATGTAGGCGTCTGAAACATGGTCACGTGTGTGTTATAGTATGTGCAGCTGTGAGATGTAGGCGTGTGAAACATGGTCACGTGTGTGTTATAGTATGTGCAGTTGTCAGATTTAGGCGTCTGAAACATGGTCACGTGTGTGTTATAGTATGTGTAGCTGTGAGATTTAGGCGTCTGAAACATGGTCACGTGTAGTGTTATAGTATGTGCAGTTGTGAGATGTAGGCGTGTGAAACATGGTCACGTGTGTGTTATAGTATGTGCAGTTGTGAGATGTAGGCGTGCTGAAACATGGTCACGTGTGTGTTATAGTATGTGCAGTTGTGAGATGTAGGCGTCGTGAAACATGGTCACGTGTGTGTTATAGTATGTGTCAGCTTGTGAGATGTAGGCGTCTGAAAACATGGTCACGTGTGTGTTATAGTATGTGCAGCTGTGAGATGTAGGCGTGTGAAACATGGTCACGTGTGTGTTATAGTATGTGCAGTTGTGAGATGTAGGCGTGTGAAACATGGTCACGTTGTGTGTTATAGTATGTGCAGTTGTGAGATGTAGGCGTCTGAAACATGGTCACGTGTGTGTTATAGTATGTGCAGCTTGTGAGATGTAGGCGTCTGAAACATGGTCACGTGTGTGTTATAGTATGTGCAGCTGTGAGATGTAGGCGTCTGAAACATGGTCACGTGTGTGTTTATATGTGCAGTGAGATGTAGGCGTCTGAAACATGGTCACGTGTGTGTTATAGTATGTGCAGTTGTGAGATGTAGGCGTGTGAAACATGGTCACGTGTGTGTTATAGTATGTGCAGTTGTGAGATGTAGGCGTGTGAAACATGGTCACGTGTGTGTTATAGTATGTGCAGCTGTGAGATGTAGGCGTCTGAAACATGGTCACGTGTGTGTTATAGTATGTGCAGTTGTGAGATGTAGGCGTGTGAAACATGGTCACGTGTGTGTTATAGTATGTGCAGTTGTGAGATGTAGGCGTGTGAAACATGGTCACGTGTGTGTTATAGTATGTGCAGTTGTGAGATGTAGGCGTCTGAAACATGGTCACGTGTGTGTTATAGTATGTGCAGTTGTGAGATGTAGGCGTCTGAAACATGGTCACGTGTGTGTTATAGTATGTGCAGCTGTGAGATGTAGGCGTCTGAAACATGGTCACGTGTGTGTTATAGTATGTGCAGTTGTGAGATGTAGGCGTCTGAAACATGGTCACGTGTGTGTTATAGTATGTGCAGCTGTGAGATGTAGGCGTCTGAAACATGGTCACGTGTGTGTTATAGTATGTGCAGCTGTGAGATGTAGGCGTCTGAAACATGGTCACGTGTGTGTTATAGTATGTGCAGTTGTGAGATGTAGGCGTCTGAAACATGGTCACGTGTGTGTTATAGTATGTGCAGCTGTGAGATGTAGGCGTCTGAAACATGGTCACGTGTGTGTTATAGTATGTGCAGCTGTGAGATGTAGGCGTCTGAAACATGGTCACGTGTGTGTTATAGTATGTGCAGCTGTGAGATGTAGGCGTCTGAAACATGGTCACGTGTGTGTTATAGTATGTGCAGCTGTGAGATGTAGGCGTCTGAAACATGGTCACGTGTGTGTTATAGTATGTGCAGTTGTGAGATGTAGGCGTCTGAAACATGGTCACGTGTGTGTTATAGTATGTGCAGTTGTGAGATGTAGGCGTCTGAAACATGGTCACGTGTGTGTTATAGTATGTGCAGCTGTGAGATGTAGGCGTCTGAAACATGGTCACGTGTGTGTTATAGTATGTGCAGTTGTGAGATGTAGGCGTGTGAAACATGGTCACGTGTGTGTTATAGTATGTGCAGCTGTGAGATGTAGGCGTCTGAAACATGGTCACGTGTGTGTTATAGTATGTGCAGTTGTGAGATGTAGGCGTCTGAAACATGGTCACGTGTGTGTTATAGTATGTGCAGTTGTGAGATGTAGGCGTCTGAAACATGGTCACGTGTGTGTTATAGTATGTGCAGTTGTGAGATGTAGGCGTCTGAAACATGGTCACGTGTGTGTTATAGTATGTGCAGTTGTGAGATGTAGGCGTCTGAAACATGGTCACGTGTGTGTTATAGTATGTGCAGTTGTGAGATGTAGGCGTCTGAAACATGGTCACGTGTGTGTTATAGTATGTGCAGCTGTGAGATGTAGGCGTCTGAAACATGGTCACGTGTGTGTTATAGTATGTGCAGCTGTGAGATGTAGGCGTCTGAAACATGGTCACGTGTGTGTTATAGTATGTGCAGCTGTGAGATGTAGGCGTCTGAAACATGGTCACGTGTGTGTTATAGTATGTGCAGTTGTGAGATGTAGGCGTCTGAAACATGGTCACGTGTGTGTTATAGTATGTGCAGCTGTGAGATGTAGGCGTCTGAAACATGGTCACGTGTGTGTTATAGTATGTGCAGCTGTGAGATGTAGGCGTCTGAAACATGGTCACGTGTGTGTTATAGTATGTGCAGCTGTGAGATGTAGGCGTCTGAAACATGGTCACGTGTGTGTTATAGTATGTGCAGTTGTGAGATGTAGGCGTCTGAAACATGGTCACGTGTGTGTTATAGTATGTGCAGTTGTGAGATGTAGGCGTCTGAAACATGGTCACGTGTGTGTTATAGTATGTGCAGCTGTGAGATGTAGGCGTCTGAAACATGGTCACGTGTGTGTTATAGTATGTGCAGTTGTGAGATGTAGGCGTCTGAAACATGGTCACGTGTGTGTTATAGTATGTGCAGTTGTGAGATGTAGGCGTCTGAAACATGGTCACGTGTGTGTTATAGTATGTGCAGTTGTGAGATGTAGGCGTCTGAAACATGGTCACGTGTGTGTTATAGTATGTGCAGCTGTGAGATGTAGGCGTCTGAAACATGGTCACGTGTGTGTTATAGTATGTGCAGCTGTGAGATGTAGGCGTCTGAAACATGGTCACGTGTGTGTTATAGTATGTGCAGTTGTGAGATGTAGGCGTCTGAAACATGGTCACGTGTGTGTTATAGTATGTGCAGCTGTGAGATGTAGGCGTCTGAAACATGGTCACGTGTGTGTTATAGTATGTGCAGCTGTGAGATGTAGGCGTCTGAAACATGGTCACGTGTGTGTTATAGTATGTGCAGCTGTGAGATGTAGGCGTCTGAAACATGGTCACGTGTGTGTTATAGTATGTGCAGTTGTGAGATGTAGGCGTCTGAAACATGGTCACGTGTGTGTTATAGTATGTGCAGTTGTGAGATGTAGGCGTCTGAAACATGGTCACGTGTGTGTTATAGTATGTGCAGTTGTGAGATGTAGGCGTGTGAAACATGGTCACGTGTGTGTTATAGTATGTGCAGTTGTGAGATGTAGGCGTGTGAAACATGGTCACGTGTGTGTTATAGTATGTGCAGTTGTGAGATGTAGGCGTCTGAAACATGGTCACGTGTGTGTTATAGTATGTGCAGTTGTGAGATGTAGGCGTCTGAAACATGGTCACGTGTGTGTTATAGTATGTGCAGCTGTGAGATGTAGGCGTCTGAAACATGGTCACGTGTGTGTTATAGTATGTGCAGCTGTGAGATGTAGGCGTCTGAAACATGGTCACGTGTGTGTTATAGTATGTGCAGCTGTGAGATGTAGGCGTCTGAAACATGGTCACGTGTGTGTTATAGTATGTGCAGCTGTGAGATGTAGGCGTCTGAAACATGGTCACGTGTGTGTTATAGTATGTGCAGCTGTGAGATGTAGGCGTCTGAAACATGGTCACGTGTGTGTTATAGTATGTGCAGCTGTGAGATGTAGGCGTCTGAAACATGGTCACGTGTGTGTTATAGTATGTGCAGCTGTGAGATGTAGGCGTCTGAAACATGGTCACGTGTGTGTTATAGTATGTGCAGCTGTGAGATGTAGGCGTGTGAAACATGGTCACGTGTGTGTTATAGTATGTGCAGTTGTGAGATGTAGGCGTCTGAAACATGGTCACGTGTGTGTTATAGTATGTGCAGTTGTGAGATGTAGGCGTCTGAAACATGGTCACGTGTGTGTTATAGTATGTGCAGTTGTGAGATGTAGGCGTCGAAACATGGTCACGTGTGTGTTATAGTATGTGTAGCTTGTGAGATGTAGGCGTCTGAAACATGCCGTCACGTGTGTGCGTTATAGTATGTGCAGCTGTGAGATGTAGGCGTCTGAAACATGGTCACGTGTGTGTTATAGTATGTGCACTTGTGAGATGTAGGCGTCTGAAACATGGTCACGTGTGTGTTATAGTATGCTGTAGCTGTGAGATGTAGGCGTCTGAAACATGGTCACGTGTGTGTGTTATAGTATGTGCAGTCTGTGAAGATGTAGGCGTCTGAAGACATGGTCACGTGTGTGTTATAGTATGTGCAGCTGTGAGATGTAGGCGTCGAAACATTGGTCACGTGTGTGTTTTATAGTATGTGCAGTTGTGAGATGTAGGCGTGCTGAACATGGTCACGTGTGTGTTATAGTATGTGCCAGTTGTAGATGTAGGCGTCTGAAAATATGGTCACGTGTGTGTTTATAGAACTGTGCAGTTGGAGATATAGGCGTCTGAAACATGGTCACGTGTGTGTTATAGTATGTGCAGCTGTGAGATGTAGGCGTCTGAAACATGGTCACGTGTGTGTTATAGTATGTGCAGTTGTGAGATGTAGGCGTCTGAAACATGGTCACGTGTGTGTTATAGTATGTGCAGTTGTGAGATGTAGGCGTCTGAAACATGGTCACGTGTGTGTTATAGTATGTGCAGTTGTGAGATGTAGGCGTCTGAAACATGGTCACGTGTGTGTTATAGTATGTGCAGCTGTGAGATGTAGGCGTCTGAAACATGGTCACGTGTGTGTTATAGTATGTGCAGTTGTGAGATGTAGGCGTCTGAAACATGGTCACGTGTGTGTTATAGTATGTGCAGTTGTGAGATGTAGGCGTCTGAAACATGGTCACGTGTGTGTTATAGTATGTGCAGTTGTGAGATGTAGGCGTGTGAAACATGGTCACGTGTGTGTTATAGTATGTGCAGTTGTGAGATGTAGGCGTCTGAAACATGGTCACGTGTGTGTTATAGTATGTGCAGTTGTGAGATGTAGGCGTCTGAAACATGGTCACGTGTGTGTTATAGTATGTGCAGCTGTGAGATGTAGGCGTCTGAAACATGGTCACGTGTGTGTTATAGTATGTGCAGTGTGAGATGTAGGCGTCTGAAACATGGTCACGTGTGTGTTATAGTATGTGCAGCTGTGAGATGTAGGCGTCTGAAACATGGTCACGTGTGTGTTATAGTATGTGCAGTTGTGAGATGTAGGCGTCTGAAACATGGTCACGTGTGTGTTATAGTATGTGCAGCTGTGAGATGTAGGCGTCTGAAACATGGTCACGTGTGTGTTATAGTATGTGCAGTTGTGAGATGTAGGCGTCTGAAACATGGTCACGTGTGTGTTATAGTATGTGCAGTTGTGAGATGTAGGCGTCTGAAACATGGTCACGTGTGTGTTATAGTATGTGCAGTTGTGAGATGTAGGCGTCTGAAACATGGTCACGTGTGTGTTATAGTATGTGCAGTTGTGAGATGTAGGCGTCTGAAACATGGTCACGTGTGTGTTATAGTATGTGCAGCTGTGAGATGTAGGCGTCTGAAACATGGTCACGTGTGTGTTATAGTATGTGCAGTTGTGAGATGTAGGCGTCTGAAACATGGTCACGTGTGTGTTATAGTATGTGCAGTTGTGAGATGTAGGCGTCTGAAACATGGTCACGTGTGTGTTATAGTATGTGCAGTTGTGAGATGTAGGCGTCTGAAACATGGTCACGTGTGTGTTATAGTATGTGCAGTTGTGAGATGTAGGCGTCTGAAACATGGTCACGTGTGTGTTATAGTATGTGCAGCTGTGAGATGTAGGCGTCTGAAACATGGTCACGTGTGTGTTATAGTATGTGCAGCTGTGAGATGTAGGCGTCTGAAACATGGTCACGTGTGTGTTATAGTATGTGCAGCTGTGAGATGTAGGCGTCTGAAACATGGTCACGTGTGTGTTATAGTATGTGCAGTTGTGAGATGTAGGCGTCTGAAACATGGTCACGTGTGTGTTATAGTATGTGCAGCTGTGAGATGTAGGCGTCTGAAACATGGTCACGTGTGTGTTATAGTATGTGCAGCTGTGAGATGTAGGCGTCTGAAACATGGTCACGTGTGTGTTATAGTATGTGCAGCTGTGAGATGTAGGCGTCTGAAACATGGTCACGTGTGTGTTATAGTATGTGCAGCTGTGAGATGTAGGCGTCTGAAACATGGTCACGTGTGTGTTATAGTATGTGCAGCTGTGAGATGTAGGCGTGTGAAACATGGTCACGTGTGTGTTATAGTATGTGCAGTTGTGAGATGTAGGCGTCTGAAACATGGTCACGTGTGTGTTATAGTATGTGCAGCTGTGAGATGTAGGCGTCTGAAACATGGTCACGTGTGTGTTATAGTATGTGCAGTTGTGAGATGTAGGCGTGTGAAACATGGTCACGTGTGTGTTATAGTATGTGCAGTTGTGAGATGTAGGCGTCTGAAACATGGTCACGTGTGTGTTATAGTATGTGCAGTTGTGAGATGTAGGCGTCTGAAACATGGTCACGTGTGTGTTATAGTATGTGCAGTTGTGAGATGTAGGCGTCTGAAACATGGTCACGTGTGTGTTATAGTATGTGCAGCTGTGAGATGTAGGCGTCTGAAACATGGTCACGTGTGTGTTATAGTATGTGCAGTTGTGAGATGTAGGCGTCTGAAACATGGTCACGTGTGTGTTATAGTATGTGCAGTTGTGAGATGTAGGCGTCTGAAACATGGTCACGTGTGTGTTATAGTATGTGCAGCTGTGAGATGTAGGCGTCTGAAACATGGTCACGTGTGTGTTATAGTATGTGCAGCTGTGAGATGTAGGCGTCTGAAACATGGTCACGTGTGTGTTATAGTATGTGCAGCTGTGAGATGTAGGCGTCTGAAACATGGTCACGTGTGTGTTATAGTATGTGCAGCTGTGAGATGTAGGCGTCTGAAACATGGTCACGTGTGTGTTATAGTATGTGCAGTTGTGAGATGTAGGCGTCTGAAACATGGTCACGTGTGTGTTATAGTATGTGCAGCTGTGAGATGTAGGCGTCTGAAACATGGTCACGTGTGTGTTATAGTATGTGCAGTTGTGAGATGTAGGCGTCTGAAACATGGTCACGTGTGTGTTATAGTATGTGCAGTTGTGAGATGTAGGCGTGTGAAACATGGTCACGTGTGTGTTATAGTATGTGCAGTTGTGAGATGTAGGCGTCTGAAACATGGTCACGTGTGTGTTATAGTATGTGCAGCTGTGAGATGTAGGCGTCTGAAACATGGTCACGTGTGTGTTATAGTATGTGCAGTTGTGAGATGTAGGCGTCTGAAACATGGTCACGTGTGTGTTATAGTATGTGCAGTTGTGAGATGTAGGCGTCTGAAACATGGTCACGTGTGTGTTATAGTATGTGCAGTTGTGAGATGTAGGCGTCTGAAACATGGTCACGTGTGTGTTATAGTATGTGCAGCTTGTGAGATGTAGGCGTCTGAAACATGGTCACGTGTGTGTTATAGTATGTGCAGCTGTGAGATGTAGGCGTCTGAAACATGGTCACGTGTGTGTTATAGTATGTGCAGCTGTGAGATGTAGGCGTCTGAAACATGGTCACGTGTGTGTTATAGTATGTGCAGTTGTGAGATGTAGGCGTCTGAAACATGGTCACGTGTGTGTTATAGTATGTGCAGCTGTGAGATGTAGGCGTCTGAAACATGGTCACGTGTGTGTTATAGTATGTGCAGTTGTGAGATGTAGGCGTGTGAAACATGGTCACGTGTGTGTTATAGTATGTGCAGTTGTGAGATGTAGGCGTCTGAAACATGGTCACGTGTGTGTTATAGTATGTGCAGTTGTGAGATGTAGGCGTCTGAAACATGGTCACGTGTGTGTTATAGTATGTGCAGTTGTGAGATGTAGGCGTCTGAAACATGGTCACGTGTGTGTTATAGTATGTGCAGCTGTGAGATGTAGGCGTGAAACATGGTCACGTGTGTGTTATAGTATGTGCAGTTGTGAGATGTAGGCGTGTGAAACATGGTCACGTGTGTGTTATAGTATGTGCAGTTGTGAGATGTAGGCGTCTGAAACATGGTCACGTGTGTGTTATAGTATGTGCAGTTGTGAGATGTAGGCGTCTGAAACATGGTCACGTGTGTGTTATAGTATGTGCAGTTGTGAGATGTAGGCGTGTGAAACATGGTCACGTGTGTGTTATAGTATGTGCAGCTGTGAGATGTAGGCGTCTGAAACATGGTCACGTGTGTGTTATAGTATGTGCAGCTGTGAGATGTAGGCGTGTGAAACATGGTCACGTGTGTGTTATAGTATGTGCAGCTGTGAGATGTAGGCGTCTGAAACATGGTCACGTGTGTGTTATAGTATGTGCAGTTGTGAGATGTAGGCGTCTGAAACATGGTCACGTGTGTGTTATAGTATGTGCAGCTGTGAGATGTAGGCGTCTGAAACATGGTCACGTGTGTGTTATAGTATGTGCAGCTGTGAGATGTAGGCGTCTGAAACATGGTCACGTGTGTGTTATAGTATGTGCAGCTGTGAGATGTAGGCGTCTGAAACATGGTCACGTGTGTGTTATAGTATGTGCAGCTGTGAGATGTAGGCGTCTGAAACATGGTCACGTGTGTGTTATAGTATGTGCAGCTGTGAGATGTAGGCGTCTGAAACATGGTCACGTGTGTGTTATAGTATGTGCAGTTGTGAGATGTAGGCGTCTGAAACATGGTCACGTGTGTGTTATAGTATGTGCAGTTGTGAGATGTAGGCGTCTGAAACATGGTCACGTGTGTGTTATAGTATGTGCAGTTGTGAGATGTAGGCGTGTGAAACATGGTCACGTGTGTGTTATAGTATGTGCAGTTGTGAGATGTAGGCGTGTGAAACATGGTCACGTGTGTGTTATAGTATGTGCAGTTGTGAGATGTAGGCGTCTGAAACATGGTCACGTGTGTGTTATAGTATGTGCAGTTGTGAGATGTAGGCGTCTGAAACATGGTCACGTGTGTGTTATAGTATGTGCAGCTGTGAGATGTAGGCGTCTGAAACATGGTCACGTGTGTGTTATAGTATGTGCAGTTGTGAGATGTAGGCGTCTGAAACATGGTCACGTGTGTGTTATAGTATGTGCAGTTGTGAGATGTAGGCGTCTGAAACATGGTCACGTGTGTGTTATAGTATGTGCAGTTGTGAGATGTAGGCGTCTGAAACATGGTCACGTGTGTGTTATAGTATGTGCAGTTGTGAGATGTAGGCGTCTGAAACATGGTCACGTGTGTGTTATAGTATGTGCAGCTGTGAGATGTAGGCGTCTGAAACATGGTCACGTGTGTGTTATAGTATGTGCAGCTGTGAGATGTAGGCGTCTGAAACATGGTCACGTGTGTGTTATAGTATGTGCAGTTGTGAGATGTAGGCGTCTGAAACATGGTCACGTGTGTGTTATAGTATGTGCAGCTGTGAGATGTAGGCGTCTGAAACATGGTCACGTGTGTGTTATAGTATGTGCAGCTGTGAGATGTAGGCGTCTGAAACATGGTCACGTGTGTGTTATAGTATGTGCAGCTGTGAGATGTAGGCGTCTGAAACATGGTCACGTGTGTGTTATAGTATGTGCAGCTGTGAGATGTAGGCGTCTGAAACATGGTCACGTGTGTGTTATAGTATGTGCAGTTGTGAGATGTAGGCGTCTGAAACATGGTCACGTGTGTGTTATAGTATGTGCAGTTGTGAGATGTAGGCGTCTGAAACATGGTCACGTGTGTGTTATAGTATGTGCAGTTGTGAGATGTAGGCGTGTGAAACATGGTCACGTGTGTGTTATAGTATGTGCAGTTGTGAGATGTAGGCGTGTGAAACATGGTCACGTGTGTGTTATAGTATGTGCAGTTGTGAGATGTAGGCGTCTGAAACATGGTCACGTGTGTGTTATAGTATGTGCAGTTGTGAGATGTAGGCGTCTGAAACATGGTCACGTGTGTGTTATAGTATGTGCAGTTGTGAGATGTAGGCGTCTGAAACATGGTCACGTGTGTGTTATAGTATGTGCAGTTGTGAGATGTAGGCGTCTGAAACATGGTCACGTGTGTGTTATAGTATGTGCAGTTGTGAGATGTAGGCGTCTGAAACATGGTCACGTGTGTGTTATAGTATGTGCAGCTGTGAGATGTAGGCGTCTGAAACATGGTCACGTGTGTGTTATAGTATGTGCAGCTGTGAGATGTAGGCGTCTGAAACATGGTCACGTGTGTGTTATAGTATGTGCAGCTGTGAGATGTAGGCGTCTGAAACATGGTCACGTGTGTGTTATAGTATGTGCAGTTGTGAGATGTAGGCGTCTGAAACATGGTCACGTGTGTGTTATAGTATGTGCAGTTGTGAGATGTAGGCGTGTGAAACATGGTCACGTGTGTGTTATAGTATGTGCAGTTGTGAGATGTAGGCGTCTGAAACATGGTCACGTGTGTGTTATAGTATGTGCAGTTGTGAGATGTAGGCGTCTGAAACATGGTCACGTGTGTGTTATAGTATGTGCAGTTGTGAGATGTAGGCGTGTGAAACATGGTCACGTGTGTGTTATAGTATGTGCAGTTGTGAGATGTAGGCGTGTGAAACATGGTCACGTGTGTGTTATAGTATGTGCAGCTTGTGAGATGTAGGCGTCTGAAACATGGTCACGTGTGTGTTATAGTATGTGCAGCTGTGAGATGTAGGCGTCTGAAACATGGTCACGTGTGTGTTATAGTATGTGCAGTTGTGAGATGTAGGCGTCTGAAACATGGTCACGTGTGTGTTATAGTATGTGCAGTTGTGAGATGTAGGCGTCTGAAACATGGTCACGTGTGTGTTATAGTATGTGCAGCTGTGAGATGTAGGCGTCTGAAACATGGTCACGTGTGTGTTATAGTATGTGCAGTTGTGAGATGTAGGCGTCTGAAACATGGTCACGTGTGTGTTATAGTATGTGTAGCTGTGAGATGTAGGCGTGTGAAACATGGTCACGTGTGTGTTATAGTATGTGCAGCTGTGAGATGTAGGCGTGTGAAACATGGTCACGTGTGTGTTATAGTATGTGCAGCTGTGAGATAGTAGGCGTCTGAAACATGGTCCACGTGTGTGTTATAGTATGTGCAGCTGTGAGATGTAGGCGTCTGAAACATGGTCACGTGTGTGTTATAGTATGTGTAGCTGTGAGATGTAGGCGTCTGAAACATGGTCACGTGTGTGTTATAGTATGTGCAGTTGTGAGATGTAGGCGTCTGAAACATGGGTCACAGTGTGTGTTATAGTATAGTGCAGCTGTGAGATGTAGGCGTCTGAAACATGGTTCACGTGTGTGTTATAGTATGTGCAGCTGTGAGATGTAGGCGTTGAAACATGGTCACGTGTGTGTTATAGTATGTGCAGCTGTGAGATGTAGGCGTCTGAAACATGGTCACGTGTGTGTTATAGTATGTGCAGTTGTGAGATGTAGGCGTGTGAAACATGGTCACGTGTGTGTTATAGTATGTGCAGTTGTGAGATGTAGGCGTGTGAAAACATGGTCACGTTGTGTGTTATAGTATGTGCAGTTGTCGAATGTAGGCGTCTGAACATGGTCACGTGTGTGTTATAGTATGTGCAGTTGTGCGATGTAGGCGTGCTGATAAACATGGTCACGTGTGTGTTATAGTATTGTAAGCTGTGAGATGTAGAGCGTCTGAACATGGTAACGTGTGTGTTATAGTATGTGCAGCTTGTGAGATGTAGGCGTGTGAAACATGGTCACGTGTGTGTTATAGTATGTGTAGCTTGTGAGATGTAGGGCGTCTGAAACATGGTCACGTGTGTGTTATAGTATGTGCAGCTTGTGAGATGTAGGCGTCTTGAAACATGGTCACGTGTGTGTTATAGTATGTGCAGCTTGTGAGATGTAGGCGTCTGAGACATGGTCACGTGGTGTGTTATAGTATGTGCCAGCTGTGAGAGGTAGGCGTCTGAAGCATGGTCACGTGTGTGTTATAGTATGTGCAGCTGTGAGATGTAGGCGTCTGAAACATGGTCACGTGTGTGTTATAGTATGTGCAGCTGTGAGATGTAGGCGTCTGAAACATGGTCACGTGTGTGTTATAGTATGTGCAGTTGTGAGATGTAGGCGTCTGAAACATGGTCACGTGTGTGTTATAGTATGTGCAGTTGTGAGATGTAGGCGTCTGAAACATGGTCACGTGTGTGTTATAGTATGTGCAGTTGTGAGATGTAGGCGTGTGAAACATGGTCACGTGTGTGTTATAGTATGTGCAGTTGTGAGATGTAGGCGTCTGAAACATGGTCACGTGTGTGTTATAGTATGTGCAGTTGTGAGATGTAGGCGTCTGAAACATGGTCACGTGTGTGTTATAGTATGTGCAGCTGTGAGATGTAGGCGTCTGAAACATGGTCACGTGTGTGTTATAGTATGTGCAGCTGTGAGATGTAGGCGTCTGAAACATGGTCACGTGTGTGTTATAGTATGTGCAGCTGTGAGATGTAGGCGTCTGAAACATGGTCACGTGTGTGTTATAGTATGTGCAGCTGGAGATGTAGGCGTCTGAAACATGGTCACGTGTGTGTTATAGTATGTGCATCTGTGAGATGTAGGCGTCTGAAACATGGTCACGTGTGTGTTATAGTATGTGCAGCTGTGAGATGTAGACGTCTGAAACATGTAACGTGTGTGTTATAGTATGTGCAGCTGTGAGATGTAGGCGTGTGAAACATGGTCACGTGTGTGTTATAGTATGTGTAGGATGTGAGATGTAGGCGTCTGAAACATGGTCACGTGTGTGTTATAGTATGTGCAGCTGTGAGATGTAGGCGTGTGAAACATGGTCACGTGTGTGTTATAGTATGTGCAGTTGTGAGATGTAGGCGTGTGAAACATGGTCACGTGTGTGTTATAGTATGTACAGTTGTGAGATGTAGGCGTCTGAAATATGGCACGTGTGTGTTATAGTATGGTGCAGTTGTGAGATGTAGGCGTCTGAAACATGGTCACGTGTGTGTTTATAGTATGTGCAGTTGTGAGATGTAGGCGTGTGAAACATGGTCACGTGTGTGTTATAGTATGTGCAGCTGTGAGATGTAGGCGTCTGAAACATGGTCACGTGTGTGTTATAGTATGTGCAGTTGTGAGATGTAGGCGTCTGAAACATGGTCACGTGTGTGTTATAGTATGTGCAGTTGTGAGATGTAGGCGTCTGAAACATGGTCACGTGTGTGTTATAGTATGTGTAGCTGTGAGATGTAGGCGTATGAAACATGGTCACGTGTGTGTTATAGTGTGTGTAGCTGTGAGATGTAGGCGTCTGAAACATGGTCACGTGTGTGTTATAGTATGTGCAGCTGTGAGATGTAGGCGTCTGAAACATGGTCACTGTGTGTGTTATAGTATGTGTAGCTGTGAGATGTAGGCGTCTGAAACATGGTCACGTGTGTGTTATAGTATGTGCAGTTGTGAGATGTATGCGTCTGAGACATGGTCACGTGTGTGTTATAGTATGTGTAGCTGTGAGATGTAGGCGTCGGAATCATTGTCACGTGAGTGTTATAGTATGTGCAGTTGTGAGATGTAGGCGTGCGAAACATGGTCACGTGTGTGTTATAGTATGTGCAGTTGTGAGATGTAGGCGTGTGAAATATGGTCACGTGTGTGTTATAGAACGTGCAGTTGTGAGATTTAGGCATGTGAAACATGGTCACGTGTGTGTTATAGTATGTGTAGCTGTGAGATGTAGGCGTCTGAAACATGGTCACGTGTGTGTTATAGTATGTGCAGTTGTGAGATGTAGGCGTGTGAAACATGGTCACGTGTGTGTTATAGTATGTGCATTTGTGAGATGTAGGCGTGTGAAACATGGTCACGTGTGTGTTATAGTATGTGCAGTTGTGAGATGTAGGCGTGTGAAACATGGTCACGTGTGTGTTATAGTATGTGTAGCTTTGAGATGTAGGCGTCTGAGACATGGTCACGTGTGTGTTATAGTATGTGCAGCTGTGAGATGTAGGCGTCTGAGACATGGTCACGTGTGTGTTATAGTATGTGTAGCTGTGAGATGTAGGCGTCTGAAACATGGTCACGTGTGTGTTATAGTATGTGCAATTGTGAGATGTGTGCGTCTGAAACATGGTCACGTGTGTGTTATAGTATGTGTAGCTGTGAGATGTAGGCGTCAGAATCATTGTCACGTGTGTGTTATAGTATGTGCAGTTGTGAGATGTAGGCGTGTGAAACATGGTCACGTGTGTGTTATTATATGTGCAGTTGTGAGATGTAGGCGTGTGAAACATGGTCACGTGTGTGTTATAGTATGTGCAGTTGTGAGATTTAGGCGTGCGAAACATGGTTTCGTGTGTGTTATAGTATGTGCAGTTGTGAGATTTAGGCGTGTGAAACATGGTCACGTGTGTGTTATAGTATGTGTAGCTGTGAGATGTAGGCGTGTGAAACATGGTCACGTGTGTGTTATAGTATGTGCATTTGTGAGATGTAGGCGTGTGAAACATGGTCACGTGTGTTTTATAGTATGTGCAGTTGTGAGATGTAGGCGTGTGAAACATGGTCACGTGTGTGTTATAGTATGTGCAGTTGTGAGATGTAGGCGAGTGAAACATGGTCACGTGTGTGTTATAGTATGTGCAGTTGTGAGATGTAGGCGTGTGAAACAAGGTCACGTGTGTGTTATAGTATGTGCAGCTGTGAGATGTAGGCGTCTGAAACATGGTCACGTGTGTGTTATAGTATGTGCAGCTGTGAGATGTAGGCGTGTGAAACATTGTCACGTGTGTGTTATAGTATGTGTAGCTGTGAGATGTAGGCGTCTGAAACATGGTCACGTGTGTGTTATAGTATGTGCAGTTGTGAGATGTATGCGTCTGAAACATGGTCACGTGTGTGTTATAGTATGTGTAGCTGTGAGATGTAGGCGTCTGAAACATGGTCACGTGTGTGTTATAGTATGTGCAGCTGTGAGATGTAGGCGTGTGAAACATTGTCACGTGTGTGTTATAGTATGTGTAGCTGTGAGATGTAGGCGTCTGAAACATGGTCACGTGTGTGTTATAGTACGTGCAGCTGTGAGATGTAGGCGTCTGATACATGGTCACGTGTGTGTTATAGTATGTGTAGCTGTGAGATGTAGGCGTCTGAAACATGGTCACGTGTGTGTTATAGTATGTGCAGTTGTGAGATGTATGCGTCTGAAACATGGTCACGTGTGTGTTATAGTATGTGCAGTTGTGAGATGTAGGCGTGTGAAACATGGTCACGTGTGTGTTATAGTATGTGCAGTTGTGAGATGTAGGCGTGTGAAACATGGTCACGTGTGTGTTATAGTATGTGCAGTTGTGAGATGTAGGCGTGTGAAACATGGTCACGTGTGTGTTATAGTATGTGCAGTTGTGAGATGTAGGCGTCTGAAACATGGTCACGTGTGTGTTATAGTATGTGCAGTTGTGAGATGTAGGCGTCTGAAACATGGTCACGTGTGTGTTATAGTATGTGTAGCTGTTAGATGTAGGCGTCTGAAACATGGTCACGTGTGTGTTATAGTATGTGTAGCTGTGAGATGTAGGCGTCTGAAACATGGTCACGTGTGTGTTATAGTATGTGTAGCTGTGAGATGTAGGCGTCTGAAACATGGTCAAGTGTGTGTTATAGTATGTGCAGTTGTGAGATGTAGGCGTCTAAAACATGGTCACGTGTGTGTTATAGTATGTGCAGTTGTGAGATGTAGGCGTCTGAAACCTGGTCACGTGTGTGTTATAGAATGTGTAGCTGTGAGATGTAGGCGTCTGAAACATGATCACGTGTGTGTTATAGTATGTGTAGCTGTGAGATGTAGGCGTCTGAAACATGGTCACGTGTGTGTTATAGTATGTGCAGTTGTGAGATGTATGCGTCTGAAACATGGTCACGTGTGTGTTATAGTATGTGTAGCTGTGAGATGTAGGCGTCTGAAAAATGGTCACGTGTGTGTTATAGTATGTGTACCTGTGAGACGTAGGCGTCTGAAGCATGGTCACGTGTGTGTTATAGTATGTGTAGCTGTGAGACGTAGGCGTCTGAAACATGGTCACGTTTGTGTTATAGTATGTGTAGCTGTGAGATGTAGGCGTCTGAAACATGGTCACGTGTGTGTTATAGTATGTGCAGTTGTGAGATGTATGCGTCTGAGACATGGTCACGTGTGTGTTATAGTATGTGTAGCTGTGAGATGTAGGCGTCGGAATCATTGTCATGTGAGTGTTATAGTATGTGCAGTTGTGAGATGTAGGCGTGTGAAATATGGTCACGTGTGTGTTATAGAACGTGCAGTTGTGAGATTTAGGCATGTGAAACATGGTCACGTGAGTGTTATAGTATGTGTAGCTGTGAGATGTAGGCGTCTGAAACATGGTCACGTGTGTGTTATAGTATGTGCAGTTGTTAGATGTAGGCGTGTGAAACATGGTCACGTGTGTGTTATAGTATGTGCAGTTGTGAGATGTAGGCGTGTGAAACATGGTCACGTGTGTGTTATAGTATGTGCAGTTGTGAGATGTAGGCTTGTGAAACATGGTCACGTGTGTGTTATAGTATGTGTAGCTTTGAGATGTAGGCGTCTGAGACATGGTCACGTGTGTGTTATAGTATGTGCAGCTGTGAGATGTAGGCGTCTGAGACATGGTCACGTGTGTGTTATAGAGGAAGAGGCCGACATGGTCACGTGTGTGTTATAGTATGTGCAGTTGTGAGATGTAGGCGTGTGAAATATGGTCACGTGTGTGTTATAGAACGTGCAGTTGTGAGATTTAGGCATGTGAAACATGGTCACGTGAGTGTTATAGTATGTGTAGCTGTGAGATGTAGGCGTCTGAAACATGGTCACGTGTGTGTTATAGTATGTGCAGTTGTGAGATGTAGGCGTGCTGAACATGGTCACGTGTGTGTTATAGTATGTGCAGTTGTGAGATGTAGGCGTGTGAAAACATGGTCACGGTGTTGTTATAGTATGTGCAGTTGTGAGATGTAGCGGTGTGAAACATGGTCACGTGTGTGTTATAGTATGTGTAGCTTTGAGATGTAGGCGTCTGAGACATGGTCACGTGTGTGTTATAGTATGTGCAGCTGTGAGATGTAGGCGTCTGAAACATGGTCACGTGTGTGTTATAGTATGTGCAATTGTGAGATGTGTGCGTCTGAAACATGGTCACGTGTGTGTTATAGTATGTGTAGCTGTGAGATTTAAGCGTCTGAAACATGGTCACGTGTGTGTTATAGTATGTGTAGCTGTGAGATGTAGGCGTCTGAATCATGGTCACGCGTGTGTGTGAGTGTGCGCGCGTGCGTGCGTACGTGCGTGCGTGCGTGTGTGTGTGTGTGTGATAGTATTAGTCATTAGTCATCAGTTGCTTTTCCAACTTTATGGCAACGGGTCGTCCCCATTATGCTCTGTTCCTGTGCCAGTGAAAATAAAACAAAGTGCTCCTCACTGCCCTAAGTGAACAATGGAATAGATATGAGTCAAAAACAAGCCAAAAGCCAGCACAGGTACACTGTGCATAATGCCGCCGTCAGAATGCTAACACAAATGTCCTCCACGGAAAATACAGTTCATCGTCGATGGAAGCGGCAGTGACTAGAAAACCAGCAGCCTAAACACAATTAAAAGTCGAGAGGAACAAAATCATCGCCCCGGGTTTTATTCCATATGGCTCCGGTCCCTTTCCGCAGGGCGGCCCTATGAAAACATCGCACAAAGCACGAACACCGTAGCTCAAGCGACGACTCCCATGAGTCTCCGAGAAAAATGCACTAGGGAACCGAAAAAGGAAATCCAGTCAATTCTGCGACAGGCCGACCGCCATCGTTCCGAACATGCCGTTCACGCTACAACACCCGCGGACATATGTAAAAACATTCCAAACGAAATTCACAGCTCACAGTGTCGCGCCACGCACTGAACTCAGTAGCAGGACGACGGAACCATGCACTATCAGATAAACATGAGGAAAATGCGACTGCAAACAGTAGCCACAAGCATAAACACTCGAGAGGCCTAACGGTTCAAATGCCTATCCGCCATGTTGGGGACCAGAAGTCGTGTGTGTGAGATGTAGACGTCTGAAACATGGCCATGTGTGTTATGGATGGATGGATGGATTGATGGATGGATAGATGGATGGATGGATGGATGGATGGATGGACGGATAGATGGATGGATGGATGGATGAATGAATGGATGGACGGACAGACGGATGGATGGATGGATGGATGGATAGATGGATGGATGGATGGATGGATGGATGGATGTGTTGATAAATGGACAGGAGAGTGGATTGATGAGCAAATTGGTAGGTAGGATGTAACAGGTAAGTCAGCAATCAAGAAGTATGAACAGGTAGATATCGAAGAGCAGCTTTTTCTGGCGTGCAGTAAAGATAGTAATTATATAAACATGCAGATAGTTAACATACAAACATACAGATAATTAAAATGCAAACATGCAGATCGTTAATACACACATATATAGATAGTTAATATACAAACAGACAAATAGTTAATATACAACAATACAGATAGTTAATATACACACATACAGATAGTTAATATACACACATACAGATAGTTACAGATAGTCCACATCACTATGATATACGCACGTGAACATACAGATAAGCAAACATTCGGGAGGAGAACACACACTTACCGATGTTGTCTTTGTTGACTGTCTTGATATCCTTCTGTAATACAACAAATCGGAGGGCATGAGACAATTATGCTTGTCCAACAACCAATCAGAGTACTTGAGACAAGTACACGTGAGGTTAACAATTAATCATGGAACGTGAGACAAACACGTGTGTGTAACAACAAATCAGAGAACATTGATCAACCACTTGTGCCTAACGACCAATCAGAGAACTTGAGACAAAGACTGGTGTCTAACAACACATTAGAGAACATGTTTGTATATATATATATATATATATATATATATATCTCATCTCATCATGTTCCTCTTGTACCTTGCGGTGTCGAGGTGAAGTATAAACTTCGTGAGAGTGCCCGGTTATGGGCTTCGTATATCGACATTCCCATGGATTCTGTTATTCCCTTCGTCCAACGTTTACGTGGTCGGCCTCTTCCTCTGTTTCCATCTGGTCTGTACATCATTGCTTGTTGTGGCATGCTGTTGACTGGTAGCCTACTTGCATGGCCAAACCATTTGACTTGCTGCTTTCTAATAAAATCTAGAGCAGCTTTAACCCCTACTTTAGTCCTGGTTTCTTCATTTCTGATCTTATCTCTTCTTGATACGTTGAGTATTCTTCTCAGGAACCTCATTTCTGTTGTTGTGATTTTTCTTTTCTCTTTTTCTGCCATTGTCCAGGTTTGGCATTGGTAGCACAGAGTTGGTAGGAAGATTGTGTTGTAAAGTGCTTTCTTAGTAGTTATTGATACATGTTTGTTCTTTAGTATTGGTGCCATTTGTCCAATGAGTTGATTTGCCTTATTGCACCTATTTTCGATCTCGTCTTCTGATCTGCCATTTGATGATATTATACTTCCTAGGTACTTGAAGCTCTTTACTTGTTTCAAGGGATGTTCGTTTAGGTGAATTGTTGCTGTTTGTTCTTCTTTAGTTATAGTCATTACCTCTGTTTTGCTTGTGCTAATTTTCATGTTATGTTCCCTACACATTTCGTTTAGACTATTCATGTGGTCTTGTAATTCAGCTTCTGATTTTGCTGTTAGTGCTTGGTCGTCCGCAAACAGGAGTTCTCTAATGGTTAGATTTGCAGATGGTTCTTCTTCTGTGTTCTCGTCATGCGGTATTCTTGCTGTCTCTGCTTGGCTGGTTTCTTTACATATGTTGTCTATATATGTTATGAACAAGAGAGGGGACAGGACACAAATGATATATATATATCTGTGAGTGGACAGAAGGGACTGGACATATTTTCCCCCCTCCCCCTCTTAGTTCTCGAAGGAGCCAAGGACAACGCTGATCCATCCCAAGAGAAGAAGCCGACGGTGATTGTGGAGGACACGAAGAAACACAGACTCCGCCAGCCAGGGAGCGGAGCCTGAATCTCACCTGCGGCAGGTTCGGGTGACTGTGTCTTTGAAGAAGACGGTCTATGAACGATTGTTTCTATTTGCTGACTCCTTACGCCATCTGGGCTCATTGGCTCACGGGCAACTGGTGAAGACCTCCAATGGACTGCCCTGTGTGTGACCCGTACTGGAGGGAGGTACATCCCATTGTGTTCAACACCCTGTAACCCATGCTGGAGGGAAGCACATGCCATTGTGTTCAACACGATTCTCTTATTGAGGCAGTGCTATTAATACTGTGTGTGCAAGGACAAATTAAGGAAGCCAACAAAATGGGCTGATGGAGCTCATAAACCCTAGAAGGAAATCCATCTATGTGAAGGAACACCGAATGCTAAGCCATTACTGTGGAAGTTGTTTGTCAGAACAAAGGCTAGGGCAACAAAGCCTGACAGAAAATATCGGCAGGCAGAGCTCACAAGACCGGGAAGACGATCTGCCTGAGGAAGGAGAAATCCACACAAGAAACCTCAACTGTCGAAGTCGTAAGATATTGGCCCAAAGGGTGCGGGACTAAAAAGCGAACATCTACACACCACCATGGATTCTACGCACGACACACAGCAAACATTGATCGATGAAGAAGAAGAGGAAGAAGAAGAAGAAGAAGAAGAAGAAGAAGAAGAAGAAGAAGAAGAAGAAGAAGAAGAAGAAGAAGAAGAAGAAGAAGAAGAAGAAGAAGAAGAAGAAGAAGAAGAAGAAGAAGAAGAAGAAGAAGAAGAAGAAGAAGAAGAAGGAGGAGGACTATACATACTGTATATGCTTCCTGGACTATACATACAGTATATACTTCCTGGACTATACATACAGTATATACTTCCTAGACTATTTATTTTTTTGCATATCCTTTACAGGACATTGCTGTCAAAACCAGCATCTTTCAGCTGTATGTTGATTTCTTGGCAAGATTACGCTCAGTAGTTTGCCATTGCTTTCTGAGCGGCCGGCTCACATACCCCGTAAATTATCGATGCGATTCGAACCACTGCTGATTCTCAACGTCATCACGTTACCCACGAGAGTATACGAGATTACGGAGAAAAGTCATAACCTCTAAGCCACGAAGCAGGCTTCTGGACTATGCATACTGTATATGCTTCCTGGACTATACATAATATATATGCTTCTTGGACTATACATAATGTATATGCTTCCTGGATTATAATACTGTATATGCTTCCTGGACTATACATAATGTATATGCTTCCTGGACTATAATACTGTATATGCTTCCTGGACTATACATAGTGTATATGCTTCCTGAACTATACATAATGTATATGCTTCCTGGACTATAATACTGTATATGCTTCCTGGACTATAATACTGTATATGCTTCCTGGACTATACATAGTGTATATGCTTCCTGGACTATACATAATGTATATGCTTCCTGGACTATACATAATGTATATGCTTCCTGGACTATAATACTGTATATGCTTCCTAGACTATACATAGTGTATATGCTTCCTGGACTATACATAATGTATATGCTTCCTGGACTATACATAATGTATATGCTTCCTGGACTATAAAACTGTATATGCTTCCTGGACTATACATAATGTATATGCTTCCTAGACTATACATAGTGTATATGCTTCCTGAACTATACATAATGTATATGCTTCCTAGACTATAATACTGTATATGCTTCCTGGACTATAATACTGTATATGCTTCCTGGACTATAATAATGTATATGCTTCCTGGACTATAATACTGTATATGCTTCCTGGACTATAATACTGTATATGCTTCCTGGACTATAATACTGGATATGCTTCTGGACTATAATACTGTATATGCTTCCTGGACTATAATACTGTATATGCTTCCTGGACTATAATACTGTATATGCTTCCTGGACTATACATACTGTATATGCTTTCTGGACTATACATAATGTATATGCTTCCTGGACTATAATACTGTATATGCTTCCGGGACTATAATACTGTATATGCTTCCTGGACTATACATACTGTATATGCTTCCTGGACTATACATAATGTATATGCTTCCTGGACTATAATACTGTATATGCTTCCTGGACTATAATACTGTATATGCTTCCTGGACTATACATAATGTATATGCTTCCTAGACTATACATAGTGTATATGCTTCCTGAACTATACATAATGTATATGCTTCCTAGACTATAATACTGTATATGCTTCCTGGACTATAATACTGTATATGCTTCCTGGACTATAATACTGTATATGCTTCCTGGACTATAATACTGTATATGCTTCCTGGACTATAATACTGTATATGCTTCCTGGACTATAATACTGTATATGCTTCCTGGACTATAATACTGTATATGCTTCCTGGACTATAATACTGTATATGCTTCCTGGACTATAATACTGTATATGCTTCCTGTACTATACATACTGTATATGCTTCCTGGACTATACATAATGTATATGCTTCCTGGACTATAATACTGTATATGCTTCCTGGACTATAATACTGTATATGCTTCCTGGACTATACATACTGTATATGCTTCCTGGACTATACATAATGTATATGCTTCCTGGACTATAATACTGTATATGCTTCCTGGACTATAATACTGTATATGCTTCCTGGACTATACATACTGTATATGCTTCCTGGACTATACATAATGTATATGCTTCCTGGACTATAATACTGTATATGCTTCCTGGACTATAATACTGTATATGCTTCCTGGACTATAATACTGTATATGCTTCCTGGACTATACATACTATAGATGCAATGTCGTATTTGTGCTGTCGTTCAGGTGGCACAGCAGCCTGTGTGGGGGTGAGGGTGCAGGGTCAGGTGGATCATATCCTCAGGTGAGTAGGAATACCTCGACCCAGAATATGCTTGCATGCCTGGGTGTTAGATGTAAACATGTTTGGGTGCTAGATGTAAGCATGCCTGGCTATTAAGTGTGTGCAAGTCTGGCTATCAGTTGTGTGCCTTTGGCCATCTGTGCCAGCATTGTATTTTATCGTTTGATGATGAAATGACTGTTGCCTTCATGTGTTCATGTGTTCTGGTGTATGTGGCAACATACTGTAGTTCATGGTTCTGGTGTATGTGGCAACATACTGTAGTTCATGTGTTCTTGTTATGTGGCAACATACTGTAGTTCATGTGTTCTGGTATATGTGGCAACATACTGAGTTCATGTGTTCTGGTGTATGTGGCAAACATACTGTAGTTCATGTGTTCTGGTGTATGTGGCAACATACTGTAGTTCATGTGTTCTGGGTATGTGGCAACATACATACATACTGTAGTTCATGTGTTCTGGTGTATGTGGCAACATACTGTAGTTCATGTGTTCTGGTGTATGTGGCAACATACTGTAGTTCATGTGTTCTGGTGTATGTGGCAACATACTGTAGTTCATGTGTTCTGGTGTATGTGGCAACATACTGTAGTTCATGTGTTCTGGTGTATGTGGCAACATACTGTAGTTCATGTGTTCTGGTGTATGTGGCAACATACTGTAGTTCATGTGTTCTGGTGTATGTGGCAACATACTGTAGTTCATGTGTTCTGGTGTATGTGGCAACATACTGTAGTTCATGTGTTCTGGTGTATGTGGCAACATACTGTAGTTCATGTGTTCTGGTGTATGTGGCAACATACTGTAGTTCATGTGTTCTGGTGTATGTGGCAACATACTGTAGTTCATGTGTTCTGGTGTATGTGGCAACATACTGTAGTTCATGTGTTCTGGTGTATGTGACAACATACTGTAGTTCATGTGTTCTGGTGTATGTGGCAACATACTGTAGTTCATGTGTTCTGGTGTATGTGACAACATACTGTAGTTCATGTGTTCTGGTGTATGTGGCAACATACTGTAGTTCATGTGTTCTGGTGTATGTGGCAACATACTGTAGTTCATGTGTTCTGGTGTATGTGGCAACATACTGTAGTTCATGTGTTCTGGTGTATGTGGCAACATACTGTAGTTCATGTGTTCTGGTATATGTGGCAACATACTGTAGTTCATGTGTTCTGGTATATGTGGCAACATACTGTAGTTCATGTGTTCTGGTATATGTGACAACATACTGTAGTTCATGTGTTCTGGTTATATGTGGCAACATACTGTAGTTCATGTGTTCTGGTATATGTGGCAACATACTGTAGTTCATGTGTTCTGGTATATGTGGCAACATACTGTAGTTCATGTGTTCTGGTATATGTGACAACATACTGTAGTTCATGTGTTCTGGTATATGTGACAACATACTGTAGTTCATGTGTTCTGGTATATGTGACAACATACTGTAGTTCATGTGTTCTGGTATATGTGACAACATACTGTAGTTCATGTGTTCTGGTATATGTGACAACATACTGTAGTTCATGTGTGCTGGTATATGTGACAACATACTGTAGTTCATGTGTTCTGGTATATGTGGCAACATACTGTAGTTCATGTGTTCTGGTATATGTGACAACATACTGTAGTTCATGTGTTCTGGTATATGTGGCAACATACTGTAGTTCATGTGTTCTGGTATATGTGACAACATACTGTAGTTCATGTGTTCTGGTATATGTGACAACATACTGTAGTTCATGTGTTCTGGTATATGTGACAACATACTGAGTTCATGTGTTCTGGTATATGTGACAACATACTGTAGTTCATGTGTTCTGGTATATGTGACAACATACTGTAGTTCATGTGTTCTGGTGTATGTGGCAACATACTGTAGTTCATGTGTTCTGGTATATGTGGCAACATACTGTAGTTCATGTGTTCTGGTGTATGTGGCAACATACTGTAGTTCATGTGTTCTGGTATATATGGCAACATACTGTAGTTCATGTGTTCTGGTGTATGTGGCAACATACTGTAGTTCATGTGTTCTGGTATATGTGGCAACATACTGTAGTTCATGTGTTCTGGTGTATGTGACAACATACTGTAGTTCATGTGTTCTGGTATATGTGGCAACATACTGTAGTTCATGTGTTTCTGGTGTATGTGGCAACATACTGTAGTTCATGTGTTCTGGTATATGTGGCAACATACTGTAGTTCATGTGTTCTGGTGTATGTGACAACATACTGTAGTTCATGTGTTCTGGTATATGTGGCAACATACTGTAGTTCATGTGTTCTGGTGTATGTGGCAACATACTGTAGTTCATGTGTTCTGGTATATGTGGCAACATACTGTAGTTCATGTGTTCTGGTATATGTGACAACATACTGTAGTTCATGTGTTCTGGTGTATGTGGCAACATACTGTAGTTCATGTGTTCTGGTATATGTGACAACATACTGTAGTTCATGTGTTCTGGTGTATGTGGCAACATACTGTAGTTCATGTGTTCTGGTATATGTGGCAACATACTGTAGTTCATGTGTTCTGGTATATGTGACAACATACTGTAGTTCATGTGTTCTGGTATATGTGACAACATACTGTAGTTCATGTGTTCTGGTGTATGTGGCAACATACTGTAGTTCATGTGTTTCTGGTATATGTGGCAACATACTGTAGTTCATGTGTTCTGGTATATGTGACAACATACTGTAGTTCATGTGTTCTGGTGTATGTGGCAACATACTGTAGTTCATGTGTTCTGGTGTATGTGGCAACATACTGTAGTTCATGTGTTCTGGTATATGTGGCAACATACTGTAGTTCATGTGTTCTGGTATATGTGACAACATACTGTAGTTCATGTGTTCTGGTGTATGTGGCAACATACTGTAGTTCATGTGTTCTGGTATATGTGGCAACATACTGTAGTTCATGTGTTCTGGTATATGTGACAACATACTGTAGTTCATGTGTTCTGGTGTATGTGGCAACATACTGTAGTTCATGTGTTCTGGTATATGTGGCAACATACTGTAGTTCATGTGTTCTGGTATATGTGACAACATACTGTAGTTCATGTGTTCTGGTATATGTGGCAACATACTGTAGTTCATGTGTTCTGGTATATGTGGCAACATACTGTAGTTCATGTGTTCTGGTGTATGTGACAACATACTGTAGTTCATGTGTTCTGGTGTATGTGACAACATACTGTAGTTCATGTGTTCTGGTATATGTGACAACATACTGTAGTTCATGTGTTCTGGTGTATGTGACAACATACTGTAGTTCATGTGTTCTGGTATATGTGACAACATACTGTAGTTCATGTGTTCTGGTGTATGTGACAACATACTGTAGTTCATGTGTTCTGGTATATGTGACAACATACTGTAGTTCATGTGTTCTGGTGTATGTGACAACATACTGTAGTTCATGTGTTCTGGTATATGTGACAACATACTGTAGTTCGGCTTACATTCAACTCAACTATTGCTTCTACCCAACGGTGATAGTTACGACAAGGGCGTCAATGAAAATACTGCTGCTGCCGCAGCTCATAATGATGATGATGATGATGATGATGGTGATGATGATGATGTGCAGACGAAGATCACAAACCTCAATGTTGAGACTCTGTCCGTGGAGAGGGTCGCACCTGCGAGACTCCCTGCCTGGGTGTGGGGTGTGGGATGGGAGAAAAACAGTGCAACAGTTGAGACATGTTCTGGTGGATCTGGGGTTGTGCCACAGGTGTGTGTACGTGTCTGTGTGTGTGTACAGACAACCAATACAGGTGTGTATGTATATACAGTGAACCAATACAGCTGTCTGTGTTTGTGCAGTTAACAACTACAGGTGTGTGTGTGTGTGTGCGCGTGTGTGTGTGCGTGCGTGTGTGTGCGCTTGTGTACAGTGAAATAATTCAACTATGTGTGTACAGTCAACCAATACAGGTGAGTGTGTGTGTGTGTGTGTGTGTGTGTGTGTGTGTGTGTGTAGTAAAACAATACAGGTGGTTGTGTACAGTCAACCAATACAGGTGGTTGTGTGTGTGTGTGTATGTGTGTGTGTGTGCAGTCAACCAATACATGTGTGTATACAGTGAACCAATGCAGGTGTGAGTGTACAGTAAACCAATAAAGGTGTGTGTGTGTGTGTGTGTGTGTACAGTCAACCAATGCAGGTGTGTGTGTGTGTACAGTCAATCAATACAGGTGTGTGTGTGTGTGTATACAGTCAACCAATACAGGTGTGCGTGTGTGTGTGTACAGTCAACCAATACAGGTGTGTGTGTGTACAGTTAACCAATTCAAGTGTGTGTGTGTACAGTTAACCAATTCAGGTGTGTGTGTATACAGTCAACCAATACAGGTGTGTGTGTGTGTGTACAGTCAACCAATTCAGGTGTGTGTGTATACAGTCAACCAATACAGGTGTGTGTGTGTACAGTCAACCAATACAGGTGTGTGTGTGTACAGTCAACCAATACAGGTGTATGTGTGTACAGTCAATCAATACAGGTGTGTGTGTCTACAGTCAACCAATACAGGTGTGTGTGTGTACAGTCAACCAATACAGGTGAGTGTGTGTACAGTCAACCAATACAGGTGTGTGTGTGTGTGTACAGTCAACCAATACACGTGTGTGTGTACAGTCAACCAATACAGGTGTGTGTGTGTGTACAGTCAACCAATACAGGTGTGTGTGTATACAGTCAACCAATACAGGTGTGTGTGTGTACAGTCAACCAATACAGGTGTGTGTGTATACAGTCAACCAATACAGGTGTGTATGTGTGTGTACAGTCAACCAATACAGGTGTGTGTGTATAAGTACAGTCAACCAATACAGGTGTATGTGTACAGTCAACCAATACAGGTGTGTATGTGTGTGTACAGTGAACCAATACAGGTGTGTGTGTGTGTGTGTGTGTGTTTACAGTGAACCAATACAGGTGTGTGTGTGTGTGTGTGTGTGTGTGCGCGCAGTGAACAACACAGCTTAGTCTTTGCACATGCGTGCATGTTTGGGTCATTGTACGTATGTGAGTGTGTGTGTGCTTATGGTTATGCATGCGTGTTATCCTGTGTTTATATCTATCCGTATTTCGCTTTTTGTGTCTTACTTTCATAAATATCAACATGAAAGCTGTCGATAAGCATCACATCTGATCGCAAGTGTGAAGCATGTTGTGCAGTTTGATATTTGTAGGAAGTTGGCATTGCTAGTTTAAGATTTTGTTGCCTAGTAGTTTAATCCCAGAACACACATATGTCTCTGCCTTCCCCTGGCTCTTTGGCCAGGAATTTCCCCACACAAGCCTGACATTGTATTCTGTTTCTTCTGTTTGTGGGGTCCATCAGTTTCCCTGGCCTTGTCCTTGTGGCTCTACCGAGTGACGTCACGAATATTTAAGCCATTGTTGTCCTCTCTGTCCATGATGCTCTCAGCATCCTTCTGAACATCCACATCGTTTTCGTTGCCATTTCTTTACTCCTTGTCCAACATTCTATTCCACACAGGACAGTCCACACACAAGTTCAACATTCTATTCCATGCAGGACAGGACACACACACGTCCAACATTCTCTTCCACACAGGACAGTCCACACACAAGTCCAACATTCTCTTCCACACAGGACAGTCCACACACAAGTCCACCATTCTATTCCATGCAGGACAGGGCACACATAAGTCCAACTTTCTCCTCCACACAGGATAGTCTACACACGAATCCAAGGCATATCGTAGCGATCAATCTGTGTGATATCTATATCTAAATTACTTATGCTTGCAGTATTCTATTTCTTTGTTAATTATATCTCCATGACTGAAGTCTGCGGTGATCTATATCTCTAGATGAGACCTGCAGTAACCCACATCTATGTCTCTCTAACTGAGGCCTGCAGTGACACACATATATTAGGGACGTTCATTTGAAACCCGTTCCAATGGCTTTATTACAAAAGCTTGAAAAAAACATTAACAGGTGTGGTAGAATTAAACAAAGCATTTATTTTGAATGAATTATGCATCATGGGTTGGTCAGAAGAAGTCGCCGTAGGCATTGAGGCAAGCATCCCATTGCTTAGGTAGGCGGCGAATGCCGTCCCCAATAAAAGGATTGTGGTTGCTCTCTGAACCAAGTCTTTACTGCGTTAATTACGTCTGCACCTATGTGAAATTGTTAACCTTTGAGAGCTTTTTTTAGAGGTCCGAACAAATGAAAATCACATGGTGTTAAATCAAGACTATAGGTTGGATGTTGCAGAATTTCCCACTTCTTCTTTGCTAATGCTTCCTGCACAATCTTTGCGACATGCGGACGAGCATTATCGTGCAACAAAATCACACCGCGAGAAAGCATGCTGGGTCGTTTATTTCTGATGGCTTTTTGTCGCTTGTCTAGTTTTTGCAAGTAGTGGGTAGAGTTGATGTTGACACCAGGTTCTTTAAAGTCGGCCAACAATAGCCCTTCATGGTCAAAAAATGCGCTCAGCATAACCTTACCAGCGGAAACCTGTAACTTGAATTTTTTTGGCTTTTGATGATCCAGCAGGCTTCCATTGCATGCTCTCTCTTTTGCTGCTCGGCTCAAAGTGGTGACACCATGATTCATCGCCTGCCACTATGTCGAAGAGAAATGATCATCACCCTCCACTCTGTAACGCAGCAAGTGGTTCAAACACCATCCCATGCGTTCCTCTTTTTGGTGGTCGATCAACATCCTTGGTACCCACCGTGAACACACCTTCCGATATTGCAGTTTCTTGCGAACGCCTTTTTGAATAGTCCCAATTGACGCATCAAATTGTTTCGCTAGTGAACGTATGCTTCGACAACGGTTCATCTGTACTGCTGCATCACTTTTGGCGATGTTTTTTTTTTTTTTCCTGTTGCAACAATATGCGCTTGACCCGGCCCTGGAAGATCTGTCGTGAACTGTACGTCCTTTCCGAAACATTCGTGCTGTCTGTCACTGTTGTCTTCGAAACACATTGGTTACCGTACGCTGCCTGCATTCTTCTATGAATGTCCACTGGTCGACATCCTTCAAATGAAAGAAGCTGAATCACCGCTCTTTGAGCTTCCTTGGACGGATTTTGGATTAACCCGGTCATTTTCTCAATGGTCAGAAACAGAACCTATACATCATGGGACGATAAACACGTGCTCTTTTATTCATTGGTCCGTACTTGTCACATGACTATCACATGATCCTGTTCAACGTACGCAATTACGCGCGGTGCGCCACGAAAGGATTTCAAATGAATGCCCCTTGTATATACGATTGAGGAATGCAGTGATCTATTTATCTTTGACTGAGACCTGCAGTGATCTATTTCTCTGTGACTGAGGCCTGCAGTGATCTATTTCTGTATGATTAAGGCCTGCAGTGATCTATTTATCTATGACTGAAGCCATGTATCTCTCTACGACTGAGGCCTGCAGTGATCCACACACACACACACACAAACACACACACACACACACACACATATATATATATATATATATATATATATATATATATATATATATATATATATTATATATATATGGTCCAGGCTCTGGCGGGGATCTATCCTATCTATGCATCTATGTATGTATGTATGTATGTATGTATGTATGTATGTATGTATGTATGTATGTATGTATGTATGTATGTATGTATGTATGTATCTATGTATGTATCTATCTATCTATCTATCTATCTATCTATGTATGTATCTATCTATCTATCTATCTATCTATCTATCTATCTATCGATCTATCGATCTATCGATCTATAGATGGATCTAATCTATCTAATCTATCTAATCTATCTAATCTAATCTCATCTATCTAATCTATCTAATCTAATCTATATATCGATCTATCATCTACACTAATCTAGTATCATCTCATCTCTAATCTATCTATCTATCTATCTAATCTATCTAATCTATCTATCTACCCTCTATCTATCTCTCTTCTACTTCCATCTATTCTATCTATCTATCGATCTATATATCTTATCTATCTATCTATCTATTGGGCATCTCATTTAATGCATAGTCAATCAACTCATCTAATCTAAGGCAGGGGACCGTACTTAAGAAGAACAATGCCGTACTAAAAGTTATATCCCTTCCTCTTGACCCATATATTTTCACTATTTTCATTATGTTCATCATGAATTACAAAATAAATTTTCGGAGGTAATAGTGATAGCGGACTAAATAAAACCCTATCACAGTTGGTTGCACCTGAATGAAAGGAAAACGTGTAGAAAATGTCATTCTCACATCGGTTTGGGACGTCCGCCCTGCATAAAGGACCGGACCTACATACAGACATACACACCCAGATTTATATTATACATATATATATTTATATATACTATATATATATACACAATATCTATATGCACTACGACTATACCTATAATATATATATATAACTGAGTGCCTCGCAGTTGATCTATTTCTCTATGACTGAGCCTGCAGTGCATCTTATGTTCTATGACGAAGCTGCAATGGACCCACATCAAATACTCTCATGGAATGAGGCACTTAATGACCCAACCCCTATATATCTAAGCACTGAGGCCTGACCCCAGTGACCCACACTTATATCTTTCTGACTGAGCCTGCAGTGGACCCAATCTATATTCTATGACTGAGCCTGCAGTGACCTCATCATGTATATCACCTCATGTACTGACAGGCCTGCCAGCTGACCCACGATCTATACTTCCTCTTGGACTGAGGCGCTGCAGTGACCCAACAACACACACACACACATCACACACACACACACACACATCTATATCTCTATGACTGAGCCTGCAGTGACCCACATCTATATCTCTATGACTGAGGCCTGAAGTGACCCACATCTATTTCTCTATGACTGAGGCCTGAAGAGACCCACATCGATATCTTTATGACTGAGCCTTCAGTGACCTACATCTATATCTTTATGACTGAGGCCTGCAGTGACCCACATCTTTATCTCTATGACTGAGGCCTGAAGAGACTCACATCTAAATCTCTATGACTGAGGCCTGCAGTGACCCACATCGATCTCTATGACTGAGGCCTGAAGTGATCCAAATCTATATCTTTATGACTGAGGCCTGCAGTGACCCACATCTATATCTCTATGACTGAGGCCTAAAAAGACCCATATCTATATCTCTATGACTAAGGCCTGAAGTGACCCACATCTATATCTCTATGACTGAGGCCTGAAGAGACCCACATCTATATCTCTATGACTGCGGCTGCCAGTGACCCACATCTATTTCTCTATGACTGAAGCCTGCAGTGACCCACATCTATCTCTATGAGTGAGGCCTGCAGTGACCCACATCTATCTCTATGAGTGAGGCCTGCAGTGGACCCCCATCTATTTCTCTATATGAACTGAAGCCTGCAGTGACCCACATCTATCTCTATGAGTGAGGCCTGCAGTGACCCAACATCTTCATCTATGAGTGAGGGCCTGCAGTGGACCCATCATCTGTCTCTTATTGAGTGAGGCCTGCAGTGATCCACATCTATCTCATATGAGTGAGGCCTGCAGTGACCCACATCTATCTCTATGAGTGAGGCCTGCAGTGACCAACATCTATCTCTATGAGTGAGGCCTGCAGTGGACCCACATCTATATCTCTATAACTGAGGCCTGCATGTGACCCACTTCTGTATTTACGGCAGATTTACGCGGGCACTGCTCGAGCCTCCTGATGCCGTGTCGTTCTTTGGTTTTACCGTGTTTGGCTGGAAGGATTTGATCAGCCGCGTTCTGCAAGTGGACAGAATATCGCGTTTCACAACAACATCAAGATCATGACAAACAAAATCTTCATCAACGTTAACAACAACATCATCATTATCACAACATCACCATCATCAACCAACTTCATCAACAACAAATTTTCAGCAACAAGAGCATTATCAAACAACACAACAACAACAACAACAACAACACAACACACAACACAGCACAACAACACAACAACACACAACAACATTGATAATCATGTCCCCATGCCTGATTAGCGAGGGTGGTCATGTTTTGCCATCGCCTCGATCACCAGGGTTGTGGATCAGCTCCGTGTTTCTGTCTCGACCAATGCTACGTGGCCAAGATATTTACTCCTCTGCCTTTGGCTTATTCTTTTCACTCAATCCTTGCCAGTTGCCAGCAAGTTCTCTAATTTATTTCTGCTCAAAAATGTCCAAAATATGTTGACCGTCTACGACTGATTGCTGTAATTAGGTTTACGGTTTTCGTTGGATTCTGGTAGGGCTTGCTCATCTTCGTCTTTGTCTGTTCCGTGGTATTCTTTGCATATATTATATACCATCATTAGGACAGAGAAAACTGCGATTCTGTCTGTAGATGCAGATTGTAGGTTTTCACAATGAACACAACCCTGTCTGTCTGTCTGTCTGTCTGTCTGTCTGTCTGTCTGTCTGTCTGTCTGTCTGTCTGTCTGTCTGTCTGTCTGTCTGTCTGTCTGTCTGTCTGTCTGTCTGTCTGTCTGTCTGTCTGTCTGTCTGTCTGTCTGTCTGTCTGTCTGTCTGTCTGTCTGTCTGTCTGTCTGTCTGTCTGTCTGTCTGTCTGTCTGTCTGTCTGTCTGTCTGTCTGTCTGTCTGTCTGTCTGTCTGTCTGTCTGTCTGTCTGTCTGTCTGTCTGTCTGTCTGTCTGTCTGTCTGTCTGTCTGTCTGTCTGTCTGTCTGTCTGTCTGTCTGTCTGTCTGTCTGTCTGTCTGTCTGTCTGTCTGTCTGGTCTGTCTGTCTGTCTGTCTGTCTGTCTGTCTGTCTGTCTGTCTGTCTGTCTGTCTGTCTGTCTGTCTGTCTGTCTGTCTGTCTGTCTGTCTGTCTGTCTGTCTGTCTGTCTGTCTGTCTGTCTGTCTGTCTGTCTGTCTGTCTGTCTGTCTGTCTGTCTGTCTGTCTGTCTGTCTGTCTGTCTGTCTGTCTGTCTGTCTGTCTGTCTGTCTGTCTGTCTGTCTGTCTGTCTGTCTGTCTGTCCTGCCTGCCGGCCCTGCGCTCGCCCTGCCTGCCTGCCCTGCCCTGCCCTGCCTAGCCTGCCCTGCCTGCCATGCCTGCCTGCCTGCCTGCCTGCCTGCCCTGCCTGCCTGCCTGCCTGCGGCCTGCACTGCCCTGCCTGCCTGCCTGTCTGTCTGTCTGCTGGTGTCTGTCTGTCTGGTCCTGACTGCTCTGTCGTCTGTCTGTCTGTCTTGTCTGTCCTTTGAAACATATATTATTTACCGATATCAAGCTGAGGAAATGTGTTGCTAAACCACGAAACACAAGCAATGGCATTTTTTTGAGTTAGCTTTGCTGCTGTCTCAGTTACTACAACAAAAAACATATTAGCACTAGACCTGGATTATGTCTCAGTTACTACAACAATCAACATCTCACCACTGACCTGGATGATGTCTCTGTTACTGCAACAATCAACATCTTACCACTGACCTGGATGATGTCTCAGTTACACAATCAACATCTCACCACTGACCTGGATGATGTCTCTCGTTTACTACAACCATATATATCACCACTGACCTGGATGATGTCACAGTTACTACAACAATCAACATCTCACCACTGACCTGGATGATGTCTCAGTTACTACAATCAATATAATCACACTGACCTGGATGATGTCTCTGTTACTACAACACAATCAACAACTCACCACTGAACGGGATGATGTCTCTGTACTACAATCAATATATCACCACGGACCTGGATTGATGTCTCAGTTACTACAATCAATATATCACCACTGACCTGGATGATGTCTCAGTTACTCACAACCAATATATCACCACTGACCTGGATGATGTCTCTGTTACTACAACAATCAAACATCTCACCACTGACCTGGATGATTTCTCCGTTACTACACCAATATACTCACCATGACCTGGATGACCCCCTCTGTCTCTGTCACCCCTACAACAATCAACCTCTCACCCACTGACGGATGATTGTTGAGTTACTACAACCAATTTCTCCATCATGACCTGGATGATGTCTAAGCTTACTAACCAATCAAATCCCTCACACTGGACTTGATGATGTCTCAGTTACTCAACAAACCAACATACCACGGGGACCGACTCGATGACGTCCCAGTTACTACAAAAACCAAAATATATAACCACTGATCTGGAAGATGTCCAAGTTACTAATCCTAACATACCAACACTGACCTGGATGATGTCCCAGTTACTACAACAACAGTTTACTACATCCAATCTTACCACCACCGCAGCTGACCTAATGTCCCCAGTTTACTATAAACAACCAATTATACACCTACTGAGCTTGATAATGTCCCAGTACTATAACAACCCAACTATATCAAACTACTGCACGTATTGATAATGTCCACTATTACAACCACCAACATATCACTACTGACCCCTTGACTGACTCGTCGCCCGGGACTACAGTTCACTAACATATCACCACGGACTCTGCCTGATGTTCCATTTACCTCAAAAACC